>PVJS01014308.1:0-40599 GCA_004027185.1 Glis glis
TGCTCTGTGTGTGTGTGTGTGTGTGTGTGTGTGTGTGTGTGTGTGTGTGTTACTAGGGATTGAACCCAGGAATGTTCTACTTCTGAGCTATACCCCCAGCCCTATTTTATTTTTTCTTTTGAAACAGGGTCTCACTAAGTTGCAGAGGGCCTTGCTAAGTTGCTAAGGCTGACCTCGAACCTGCAATCCTCCAGTCTCAGCCTCCCAAGTTCAAGGAATACAGCATGTGTCCCATTATAGGGACCTCTGGAGAGGCACAAGACTGATCTAACATGCCAGGTATTTCTTTGGTGAATTTCATTTTACATAGGGCTAAGAGATGCTTACTAGGAACCTACTCAGAAAGCTAAGGGTTGCTAAGCTTAGCTATTCATAAACTAAAATAGATGTTTTATTAGTGTTGACAAAGAACCTAATTCAGCACTCTACTGACAAATCTGGACAATACTCTAAGTTACTTCTATGTGATTGAGAGTGAATTCCATATGCATGTGATGCTGGTTGGAATTCCCACACTTTATTGAAAGAATACTTGCTAACAGTCATCCCTCAGTTTTCTTGAATTGGTCATGATTTCCAGTTGCTATCATTCTAACAATTTAATGACCAGCTGTTAATTTAGCTTCATTATTATAAATTCATTGGTTATGTGATTAGAAGTAGCAAATAGTGATATACATTTGTAGCCATGATAGCTTTTGCCTATAATTCTCCCCCAAACTAGACTTTGAGATATGAATAATCCATGCTCTATTGCTAGAGCAGAAGTATGATGAAGCTACAGTATTTGCTGATAGAGTAATACTTTATTTTTTATTACTCAGTACTTTCTCTTACTGAAAAATGAGACTTGGTGGTGCTTGTGATCATTATACATATAATACAATTATATACATATACACACAATATATATGTATAATACATTTACATACACCATATATGGTGCTATATATATAGTACCATATATAGTACAATATATATGTATATATACATATACATACACCATATATATATATATATAGAGAGAGAGAGAGAGAGAGAGACAGAGACAGAGAGAGAGAGATCCATATACAGTGGAGGGGGTACATGGGATTGAACCTAGGGGAGGTCTACCTCCAAGCCACACCCCAATCCCTTTTTATTTTTTATTTTGAAGCAGGGTCTTGCTAAGGTGTTAAGGGTCTCACTAAATTGCTGAGGCTGGCCTCGAACCTACAATCCTCCTGTCTCAGCCTCCCAAGTACTGGGATTACAGGCATGCATTACCACACCTGGCTTTCATTTTCTATATTTTAATGGACTATGGTCCAAAAAGTTCGAGATACATTGTTCAAACAATTAGTTTGATAAAACTTTGGTGAAATTAAGGAAAATGTCCTAAAGAGCCAAAATTTACTTCAAAGTTATTAGGTTATAGTAAAAGTACTAACTTTAGTTTTAGTATCAAATACTTGGAAGGGTAGGTGTCATGCTTCAGCAAGACTTAGTTGTAAAGCATGCTGATAGACCAGCATCAGAAGAAAGAGGAAGAAGCAAGGAGCTGGTAGGTCTGGGGCTAGAGAATCCGATGCTCCTCTAGCTCTGGGTTTCTAAGAAGTAGTCATGGTGTCTGGGTAGAAGGGAAATTCCAAACAGACCTAATTAGGTTGAAGGTATCAGTCCCTGCGATTCAGAAAGACTGAATCTGGGGGATACTTGGCCCTTTTTACTTTACCCAGTAATTTTTTACTTTGAAACAGGGCCTCGCTCAGTGATGGTGTGTTGACCCAAAGCCTGTGATCCTCCTGTCTCAGCCTCAGAAGTATTTAGATTACAGTTGTGCACCACTGCACTTGGCTCAGAATCCTATATTTTGCAGGGCGTGGTGAAACATGCCTGTAATCCCAGTACTTGGGAGGCTGAGACAGGAGGAACACAGATTGGAGGACAGACTCAGCAACTTATCAAGGCCCTCAGCAATTTAGTGAGACCCTGTTTTAAAATAGAAACTAATAATAATAAAAAAGAATCCTATATCTTTTAGGAAAAAGTACCAAGGACTCCAGATTATTTATATTCCAGGCCTAACCACTCCCTCCTGTATCAGCGTGCCTACAGGGCTCGACCCGATTCACATCTAAATGGGACCCATGAGAGAGCAGGGGCAAGAGGGCTGGGAGTGACAGTTGAGGCCAGGACGATTTTCTGAATGAGTTGAGGTATTCCCCGGGGCTTTTTTATGCAGTGGCTCATGTAACAGAAGAGGGAGGAGAAAGGGAAAGACTTGAAAAACACCCTCCAAAGAAATTTCCTGGCCTTTCTTTTTGGGATTGAACAAAACCCAAGCTGGCTCTCATTCGGGGGTGGTCTATAGGTTTCTTTCGAGTACAATAAGACAAGTACTGAAGAACAGCAAGAGAGAGAGCTGTGAAAGGTTCTTCTATTATTCCCCATCAAATCGAAAGCCAAGGATTCAAGTGTCATTTGCAATTGCTCGTCACCCTCTGTCCAAAGTAGACAGCTCCCAGAGGCCTGCACCCCAGGGCAGGTGTGGTTCGCTTCAAGAGGGGGTGAACACAGACTGGTTTTGCCCATAACTGTTCAAGCTATGAGGATTATAACCCCGCCTCCTCTTCCTCCTCCTCCTCCTTCTCCTCCTTCACCTCTTTCTCCTCTTTCTCCTTCTTCTTTTTTTGGTACTGGGGATTGAACCTAGGGGCATTGTACCTCTGAGCTATACCCACATCCCCTTTTTTATTTTTAATTTTGAAACAGGATCTCGCTAAGTTGCTGCAGCTAGCCTTGAACCTATGATCCTCCTGTCTCAGCCTCCCAAGTCTCCCCTCCTGGGATTACAGCAGTGCACCACCATGCCAGGCTCCCTGCTCCTTCTTTGGAGCAGAAATCAGTGGCCCATGTGATGTCTCATCTCTCTTTTTCTTTATTTGAGGTGAAAATGGCGACATTCCCCCCCAATTTATTTATAGAGACTCAAATATCAAAAGAACAAGGATTTCTTTAAAAAGAATTTTTAAGCAAGGAATGTGCAGGTGCTACATTTTCTCTTCCGTCGGTGCAGCCTGTCTCCATGGAAGGTGTGAAAAGATCTTGGCACGTGTCTCTTACTAACAGTGGTCACAGCCCATCTGGGAGGAGAAATCAGTATGCAGTACTGCCAGACACCTCAGGACTCAATTAGGAGATTTCCCCAGAGTCTCCTGTCTTCCTTTTCTTTGGGTTTCGTCAGCTACACAATTATCTCCCTTCACACTAGAACAGGACCCCCAACCATGCAGGCCTTTTGGGTCAGTTTTGTTGTGTCTTCTGTGTTTAAAACGATGCCCAGGACATAACAGTTGCTCAATAAAATTGGTTGTGCACATGAGCAAATGCCCTTCACTTTATTCACCAGGGATGAAGGTGAGGATGGCTGAGATTTGACAATCTTTTGCTATGTACTCTGCAATGTACAACAAACACATCATGTATTTATTTATTTATTATTTGATGCTTGGGATTGAACTCAGAGCCTTGTGCATGGTAAGCATGCACTGTACCACTGAGCTACAGCCTCGGTCCCTACATGCGCTATTTTATGTACTCTTTTCAACATCCAGTGAAGGAGGTAATAATAATAGCAGTAATATTTTTATTCCCACTTTATATTCTGAGGCAAGGGGGATCTAGCAGCTTTCCAGTTACTCTGCTAGGAAGTAGCATCACTGAGGGTGTGAGCTCTCCATCACTAACTGCGCTGTCCTCAAGAAGTTTCCAGGCGACTTAGGGAGATAAAATAGATGCATTTGAGACCATTAGCCTGACTGTTGTCTCTGTCAGTGCTTCAGCTTTTCACTCAGAGTATAGGAAGCACCTGAGGACCTTGTTAAATGAGGATTCTGTTTCACTCAGTCTGGAGGGAGGCCCAAGATTTGACAGGTCTCATAAACTCTCAGGTGATGCCCATATTGCTGGCTGCCAGACCCTGCTTTGAGAAGGAAAAGCCCATCTCCCTGTCCCCTGCCGGGGCGCTGCTGTTGTTAGAGGCTGCTGTGGCACAGGGCCTTGTGTCCCCTCCATCTCTTGTGAGGTGGCTCCTACCTTCCTGACTATTACAATATCCATGGGATGCTGGAATTATTATTATTATCATTGTTATTATTATTATTATTTTGGTACTGGGGATTGAACCCAGAAGCATTCTACCTCTGAGGTATCCCCAGCCATTTTTATTTTTTTATTTTGAAATAGGGTCTCGCCAAGTTGCCCAGGCTGAGATCTTCCTGTCTCAGTCTCCCACATACTGGGATTACAGGCATGTGCTACCACGCCCAGCTTGCTGAAATTATTTTTAATTTAGGGTATGTGTGTTTGTGTGTGTGTGTGTGTGTGTGTGTGTGTGTGTGTGTGTGGTACCGGGGATCAAACCCAGGGGAATTCTACCTTTGAGCTACACCCTCCAGCCCTTCTTATTTTTTTTTTTCTTGAAACAGGGTCTTGCTAAGTTAGCACACACTGGCCTCAAAGCTGTGATCCTTCTGTCTCAGACTTCCAAGTACTTGGATTATAGGTGTGCGCCACTGTACTTGACTAATTTCAGATTTTTAATTAAGTAGATTTTTTTTTTTTTGCGGTACTGGGGATTGAACCCAAGGGTATTCTACACCCCCAGCCCTATTTTTTATTCTTTATTTTGAATCAGGGTCTCATTAAGTTGCAGAGGGTCTCACTATGTAGCTGAGGCTGGCCGCGAACCTGTGATCCTCCTGTCTCAGCCTCCCAAGTACTGGGATTACAAGCGTGTGCCACCACGCCCGGGGCATTCTACCCCTGGGTTACACCTCCAGCCCTATTTTTTTTTTTTTTTTTTTTTTTTGCGGTACCAGGGATTGAGCCCAGGGGCGTTCTACCTCTGTGCTACAGCCTGGGCCCTATTTTTTATACTTTGTTTTGAAACTGGGTCCCACGAAGTTGTGGAGGGCCTCACCAAGTAGAGAAAGAGAGAGAGAGAGAGAGAGAAAGAGAGAGACAGGGAGAGAGAGAAAGAGAGAGAGCTGAGGCTGGCCGCGAACCCGGATCCTCTGGTCTCCGCCTCCCAAAGTACTGGGAGCATGTGCCACCACGCCCGGCCTTTTTATTCTTTATTTTTGAAACAGGGTCTCACTAAGTTGCGGAGGGCCTCACTAAGTAGCTGAGGCTGGCTGCGAACCCCGATCCTCCGATCTCAGCCTCCCAAGTACTGGGATTACAAGTGTGTGCCACCACGCCTGGCAGATTCATTTTTTTAAAGTAAAAATATGTTTACCTCAAATTTCATTGACTTTTTCTAGAATATATGATAGAGTGCACAAGTCTTAAGTATACAGCTCCACGAATTCTTACCCCACATGCACGCATGTATAGGCACACACAAACACACACACATACCTACCACCCATATTAAGATATAAAACATTTCTAGCTCCAGAATGCTCCCTCCTGTGCGTTCTCCATGTGAACATCACAGAATGCCCTTACACAAACAAAGATGGCTATGGCGTCACCACGTAATATCATCTTATGGAACTACCAGGATATATGTGGTTCCTCTTGGTTGAAACATCATTATTCAGCACATGGTTGTATGTATATGCATATACACATCTCTATCAGTGTGTGGATAACCACTACCCAGATCAAAAGATAGAAACGGTTCCAGTGCCCTAATACTTGGGGACACTTTTGAGGTGCTGGTCATGTTCTGCTTCTTGATCTAGGTGTTGACTACCTAAATGTGTTTGGATTGTGAAATTTCATCAAGGTGTACACATATGAAATGTGCACTAGAGATTTTCTAAAAATGGGGCTAACAAGCCGGGCGTGGTGGCGCACGCTTGTAATCCCAGTACGTTGGGAGGCGGAGACCGGAGAATCCGGGTTCGCAGCCAGCCTCAGCTCTCTCTCTCTGTCTCTCTCTCCCTGTCTCTCTCTCTGTCTCTGTCTCTGTCTCTCTCTCTCTCTGTCTCTCTCTCCCTGTCTCTCTCTCTCTCCTTAATGAGGCCCTGAGCAAATTCGTGAGATCCGGTTTCAAAATAAAGTATAAAAAAATAGGGCCGGGGGGTGTAGCACGGAGGTAGAACGCCCCTGTGTTCAATCCCCAGTACCGCAAAAAAAAAAAAAACAATGGGGCTAACAGTGAAAATAATGCCTATATCAAAAGTTTGCTGAAGTATAAAAAGAGTATGCTGAATAAATATTTGTGTAGACTAAAAGAAACAATTGTGGAATTAGAATTTGTAATGCAATAGGAAAGCAGTTGCTTCATAAAGTATTAAATTCATCATGTTCATGTTTTATCAGAGATGAAAGCCTTACACTAAAAAAATAATGCTTTAGAGGAGAGACTGACTAGAGAAGGGTACTTTCCAGACTCATAGATGGGCATCTTAGGATGCTCCAGAGAAACAGGAAACATATAAAACGAATAGGAAACATATTTACTTTATAGAGCAGGTATGTAGGCTGCAAATTCAGGTCGGAATTCTAATAATCTGGAGGCAAAATTCTTTCTTCTCTGGTAAATCTTATATTTTGCTCTTACGGCCTTTAACTGATCGGATGAGGCCTATGCACATTATATATTCCTTACTTAACGCTCTATACTGTAACTGTTATTCACATCTAAAAATACTTTCATAGCCACATAAAACTAGTGATTGAGTACCATAACCTAGTCAAACTGATGCATAAATTGATCATCACAGTATCTGTAAATCCTATTTAGAATTAAGATAGCTTTGTACTTGGCTGAAATGGCCCTGATGCTATATTTAGCCAGAACATATCAATCTTCTGGAAGATATTTATATCCTGTTCCAAATGATATATGATCTTAAGGTTTGGTGTTGCATGGGCCATAGGCAATGATACTAATCTTGGCTGAAGTATGTTAGTTCAGAAGGAGATTAGATATTTATGTTATCAGGAACATCAGATAGCTAGTTAAGTCCTCAGGAATTCTTCAAAATCTTGTTAGATCATATTTCATAAAAAACCTCTCTCATCAAAATATTGGATATAATGGCATCCTTCAATCAGTGAAGACATTAAGTTCCAAAAGCTTATTTATTTCCATTTTGTTATTGCAACTTGAAACATGTCCCCCCCCTACAAAAAACATCTTAAATGGTGGTTATTATGTTCCCAGGTACCCAGAAAAACCTGTCATCTCCATTTGTGCATTTAAAATGATTTCTTTAGGTAATTAATTTCATAATTAATTTCCTGATTGCCTATTATCTTTCTCAGACCTCCTGAAAATACGTATGCCTGCAATCCCAGGACTTGGGAGTCTGAGACATGAGGATCACATGTTCAAGGCCACCCTCAGCAACTTAGCAAGATCCTGTTTCAAAATTTAAAAGGGATGGGGATGCAGGTCAGAAGTAGAATGTCCCTAGGTTTAATCAATAATAATAATAATAATAATACATCTACAATGTTTTTGCTGGGCGTGGTGGTACATGCCTATAATCCCAAAATTTGGGAGGCTGAGACAGGAAAATTGCATGTTTGAGACCAGTCTCAGCAATTTAGTAAGACCCTGTTTCAAAATAAAATAATAAAAAGGGCTGAGGGTGTAGCTTGGAGGTAGAATGCCCCTGGGTTCAATGCCAAGTACCAAGAAAAGAAAAGACAAGATTAATCAGGTCCTTTTGCCATAGTTATATGAAGACATCCAATGAACATAAAAAAAGAAGTTTAATGCAAATAAACCTATGGATTACATCTAGCCCATCAAAATATTTAATTTTTTTTGCACTACTGGGGATTGAACGCAGGGGCATTCTACCTCTGAGCTACACCCCCAGCCCTATTTTTTTATTCTCTATTTTGAAACAGGGTCTCACTAAGTTGCAGAGGGCCTCACAAGTAGCTGAGGCTGGCCGTGAACCTGCGATCCTCCTGTCTCAGCCTCCCAAGTACTAGGATTACAAGCATGCGCCACCACACCCAGCTCAAAATATTTAATTTTGATCCATATGTTTTTTTTTTCCTTTTTGCTACTGGGGATTGAACCCAGGGGTATTCAATCAATCTTTCTTTTCCTTTTCCTTCCCTTCCCATTTCTCCTTCTCTCTATCTATCTCTCCTTCCTGCCATCCTGGCCTCAAGTTTTCTCACCAACAAGGAGCGAGAGCAGGTCTTCCCTGTCTCCAGCCCTGGTTATGGTGGATGCTGAGGTGGAGCAAGGCTGGGGCCAGGGGACCTGAGAGCTGGGGCAGGAGTAGGGCCAGTGGCCATTTCTCCCCCTTTTCCAGCCCCTCCTCATTCTTTGAGTTACTTCTTTTCATAAAGAGGGGGAATAGGGAGGAAGATTTGGCAAGAGGAGGATTCTCTCTTTTCCCCCTTAGTGACCCCTCCATCTTTCTGGTGCATTTCATTTTCATTCTTCCTCTCATTTTCTCCTTTCACACAGTCTTGCAGATCTTGTTCACAGACAGGTACCTGATGAGGATTAAAAGCAGGGGCTGGAGTGGGGCTTGGTGGCACACACCTATAATCCCAGTACTTGTGAGGCTGAGACAGGAGGATCACAGGTTTGAGCACAGCCTCAGCAAGTAGTGAGACACATCAACCTAGACCCATTTCAAAATAAAAATAAAGCTAGGCGTAGTGGCACACGCTTGTAATCCCAGTATTTGGGAGGCTGGGACAGGAGGATCGCGGGTTCGTGGCCAGTCTCCGCTACTTAGTGAGTCCCTCTGCAACTTAGTGAGACCCTGCTTCAAAATAATTAAAAATAGGGCTGGGGGTGTAGCTTGGAGGTAGAATGTCCCTGGGTTCAATCCCCAGTGACAGACAGACAGACAGACAGACAGGCGCACACACACACACACACACACACACACACACACACACACCACACAATACAAAAACGAAAACAAAGCAGGGGCTGTGCTTAGTGGGAGTGAGAAGTGGGTAAAAGGGACTCTGAGCTGTGGTCATCTTTGGAAGGAGGCAGAAAAAGAACGTTCTGCCTAGCATTGGCAGAGACAGCCTTTCTTTTTGCAGATGTGTTTCAATTACATCAATTATATGATAATTGAAAATAAACACCCAAAGCCAGGCGTGGTGGCCCATGCCTGTAATCTTAGTAATTGGGAGCCTGAGTCGGGAGGATTACAGGGCCTACCTCAGCAACTTAGCGAGGCCCTCAGCAACTTAGTGGGACCCTGCTTCAAAAAAATAATTAAATAAATAAAACAGGGCTGGGGGTGTAGCTCAGAGGTAGAACGCCCCTGGGTTCAAACCCCAGTACCCCCCACACACACACACAGGAAAAAAGAAAAAGAAAAGAAACACCCAATAATGTCTTCTTTTTTCATTGGTACACCATACCAAGGTTTTTAGGCATTATAGAAAAGGCCTTTAAAAATAGTTACTAATTACCATGTATGACAGGGAAACAAAGACCGGACAGATGTTTTTCAAATTCAGTGTTTATTTTAATATAGTCAACCCAAAATCTGGGCATCATTATCTCTTCTCAGTGCTGAGTACATAATCAACACATAAAGCACGATGGTGTCTGTATTATGATGATTAAGTGGACAATTGACATTGTTAGTCTACAATTATCGCTGAATGTTTATTAAATGCTGACACACTGGAAAAGCTGTGATTACATACAGCAAATTAATCAGACAGGTAACCACCCAGGCACCATTCACCATATAAAATTAACAGCAGTGCTAAGACATACAAGATAATGACATGAGTTTAACAGGCAACTTTAGCAATTACTGAGCTGATTCCATTTTACCATAAGTGTCTAGGAAGTTGTTAATATCCACTGTTAAGAAAAATGAAAACAGAGGCCACAGATGAGATCTACCTGAGGCTATCTGCCCATGGCCACGTAGCCAAAACGGAAGCCATCCTGATATCCCTGCATGCTGGATCTAAGCGTAAGCGACACAAAATGCAAGCTTGGCGTCCTTGTCAGCACGACTCAGTCAGCTATTAGGTAAGTCAGCTTAAACCGCTCTGCTTGCTCCCAAAGAATGTTAATACCTAACAGCCAATTGTGAAAAAGGTCAAATGATTTCCTCCTCTATTCTTTAAAAAGGTGTGGGTAACTGTTGTGAGCTAGCTTCTTACCACTTTTGGTTTGAGGTCTCCTGGTTTGCAAACTATTCTCTTGTATGCACAAGAGTTAGTGTGATGATGAATCACTAGGTCATATAAAATTTAGGAGCTCAAAGGACTGACTTTGTTTCATCAGAACCTTTTCTACCACCATATACCTATTATGTAAACAAGATTTCTTAGTCTTTATATTATATAGTGGAAAATGCGGGGAGGGGGGAGATGCCAAATCTTTCTCATATTAGTTCATATTATTCATAGATGTATGTATGAATGACTTTTGAAAACAAAGCATTATTCTATCTCATTAAGAGATACACTTCCAACAACACATTTCTTTTAGATTAAAAAAAATTTTTTGTGGTACTGGGTATTGAACCCAGGGGCATTCTACCTCTGATCTACACCCCCAGCCCTATTTTATTTTTATTTTGAAGCAGGGTCCCACTAGGTTGATAAGAGTCTCACTACTTGGTGAGACGGTCCTTGAACCTGCGATCCTCCTGTCTCAGCCTCCAGGCATGCACTACTATGCTTGGCTTCTTTTAGATTTTTTTTTTTTTTTTGCGGTACCGGGGATTGAACCCAGGGGCGTTCTACCTCCACGCTACACCCCTGGCCCTATTTTTTATACTTTATTTTGAAACCGGGTCTCATGAAGTTGTGGAGGGCCTAAGTAGAGAGAGACAGAGAGATAGAGACAGGAAGAGAGAGAGAGGGCTGAGGCTGGCTGCGAACCCAGATCCTCCAGTCTCCGCCTCCCAAAGTACTGGGATTACAAGCGTGCGCCACCACGCCCGGCTCTTTTAGATTTAATAATGTGCAAAAGTGTCAGCATACTGATGTTGGTTTGATGAACTGTGGCTTTTTTTTTTTTTTTTGTACTGGGGATTGAACCCAGAGACATTCTATCTCCAGGTTATACCCCCAGCCTGATTTTATTTCTTATTTGGAAACAGGGTCTCACTAAGTTGTGGAGGTCCTCGCTAAGTTGCTGAGGCTGGCTTCGAACCTGTGATCCTTCTCTCTCAGCCTCCCAAGTACTAGGATTACAATGTGAGCCACCACGCCTGGCTAAACTGTGTCTTTGAAATGACAAAAAATGTTAACAATTAGAAAATTCTGGGCACAAAAAGTAAAACATTTTCAATGTATATGCACAATTGTGTTGCAGATAATATATCAATATGGTCTATGTGTTAGTCAGCTTTGTGTTGCAGTGACCAAAATACCTGACAAGAACAACTTAGAGGAGGAAAGGTTTATTCTGGTTCATGGTTTACTGAGATTCAGTGCATGGACAGTCGGCACCAAGGCAGAAACATCTTGGAGGCAGGGCGTGGTGAAGGAAAGCTGCTCAGCTCATAACTGCTGGGAAGCAGAGAGAAACAGACAGACAGACAGACAGGAAGAGGCCAGGAACAGATACAGTCCTAAAGGCCACACCCCCAGTGACCCACCTCCCTCAGCCATGCCCCACCTCTGAACTTGGCTGCATTGGAAACCAGGCTCTCAAGAACATGAGCTTTCAGGGAACATTTCAGATCCAAACCATAACAATCTATAAAAGATTGTCAAGCATAGAACGTTATTATGTTTGAATAACTGTATGTCCTGGAGGTAGAATGGAGTTAGCAAGGGACAAAGTAAAATCTCTGATGGCTAAAAGGAACTTCTTGTTCAGATCTTTATTTTTTTTATTTTATTTATTTATTTATTTTTTTGCAGTACCAGGGATTGAACGCAGGGGCGTTCTACCTCCGCGCACGCCCCCGGCCCTATTTTTTATACTTTATTTTGAAACCGGGTCTCACGAAGTTGCGGAGGGCCTCACTAAGGAGAGAGAGATGAAGCTGGCCGCGAACCCGGATCCTCCGGTCTCCGCCTCCCAAAGTACTGGGATTACAAGTGTGCGCCACCACGCCCGGCTGCGGCCCTATTTTTTATACTTTATTTTGAAACCGGGTCTCAGGAAGTTGTGGAGGGCCTCACTAAGGAGAGAGAGAGAGAGAGAGAGAGAGAGCGAGAGAGAGCGAGAGAGCTGAGGCTGGCCCCGAACCCAGATCCTCCAGTCTCTGCCTCCCAAAGTACTGGGATTACAAGCTTGCGCCACCACGCCCAGCAAGATCTTTAAAAAACAGATATTCGTGGGTACAAACTGCGAAGACATTTAGCTACCATTGGCTACTCTTAAAAGAGCAAGATAACTTGTAATGGATACATCTATATTTAATGCACACTGGAAATGACTTTCATTGCAAGTTATTTCCATTAATAATAACAAGTACTCGTAGAATCAGATTTAAAATGTGCAAAGGGTGCATACTTTTACTAAATCTTTTCAGATTGTGGAACAAAAGTCATTTGAAGATCACTACTGCACCTCATTGTCAACCCTTTGGGCATCAGGCCCCCACATCAGTTGGTCACACTCAACACACATGGCTTTTCTGTGCCTTGCAGTGCCGGGATCAGTGCCCAGGCGCCGCACTTTCCCAGGGAGGGGAGTTGAAGTGTTAATATACTTCCTGAAGTGTGTGAATATTTATGTGGCATGACTCAGAGGCTCCACATAGGGCACACGTAGGAAATTTGCTTTTTGCTTTTCTGTCCACCTCAGTGACACCTGACATTACACTAATAGGGCTGTGTATAGTTGTACACCTCTAAGATTTAAACTCGAAGGGACTGACTTTTAGCTAGATCCCACCAGCTACTAGATAAGTCACTACTAGATAAGGTGGAGTTAATAAATATCTCTGAACTTCACTTTTCTCATCTGAAAACTAAGAATGATGATACTGTATACCCCTCCTCACATAAAGTGCTTAGCAAAGTGTCAGGCATGGAGAAAGTATTCAATGAGCACAAATTGTCTTCTATTCCCCATTTGTACCAATGGATTTAGGGACATGGATAATGGAAAGATCATGAGGACACCAGAATCTGAAAAGAGAAATGAAGAGATGGAAATAAAGATCCCTTAGGGCAATGTCACAGAAAGGCAAGATCCCAGCGGCTATAATGGTAACATCCAGGACTTATATCACAGGTGCTTTCTTTTTTGCGGTACTGGGGATTGAACCCAGGGGCATTCTACCTCCAAGCTACACCTCCAGCCCTATTTTTTTAATTATTTTGAAACAGGGTCTCACTAAGTTGTGGAGGGCCTCACTAAGTAGCTGAGACTGGCCATGAACCTGGATCCTCAGGTCTCAGCCTTCCAAGTACTGGGATTACAAGCATGTGCCACCACGCCGGGCATAGGTGCTTTTAATTTCTATTTCTAGTTTGGCAAAATTTCTCCCTAGGTTCAGCTAGTCCTTGACTGTTCGATTTGTTTATGCATTAGTATAGGGAAACACAAGTAGTAGAGTAAAAGATAAGCCTTTATAGCAAAGCTACCCCAATATACAATAGTTTGAGTAAGATAATAATATAATTCTACATGTAGCCATCCAGAATTAATCAGGTCAATGCCAGAGGGAGGCTCTGCCACCCTTGATAACCATCTCCTTTTCCCAAAGCTCCCCCCTCCCACAAGGCAGGAAGGGGGAGGGGGGAGTGTGCATACCTTCTTTTTGGGGGGCCACCACTCTGAAGAGACAGAAATCACTTCTATCCACATCCCACTGGCCAGAATTCGGTAATGCCAACACCAAACTCTAAGGAATGCTGTAAGACATATCTGATACTTTGGCAGACATATGGCTCCTAGAACTTGGGAGTTCTATCATTAAAGGGAAAACTGGATTTGAGTAGACAATTAGTTTCTGCCACAATCTTCCCCTCGTGGCTTCCAAATCTGCCGGCTCTGCTTCCCACACATGGACACATCCACTCCTTCCCTGAAGGAGGCGGTTCCGACATGCTCCCAGTTACCACAACCGGTTCAAAGTCCCGAACCTTGTGTGACGTGCAGTCCTGGCATGGATCATTTCCTCTACTGGCTCACACACAAGTAGAAAAATGTTCCTGCCTCCACCCCATGCCCCAAATGTAATGGGGAAGTAAGAAGAGGGCCACTTCAACCTTCAATAAATATTCTGGTTTATAAAAGACTGGGAAGCATGTGGTGGTTGTTAGTTAATGGGAACTGTGAATTGCTCTTGGGGAGTAGTGAAAATCTGGGTCCTGGTAATGAAGTGAGGTCCATGCTTAGATCCCGAATCTGCTTCCTGGGAGGGGCTTTCCTGTCCACTGCCTTCTAAGGTCCTCCCTTTGTCTCTTGGTCCATTCGCCTCGTCGGTTGCTACGGAGGGGGTGCTGGAGACTGCCTCTCCGAGGCAGACAGCTTTTACAGCTGCCCTCGTTGGTGCAGGATTAACAGGCTGGGCTGCTTTAAGGATCCGTGAACACTGTGGATCTGACACCCGGGGCAGGTGCTCTTTTCCACGCGGCTGCTAGAGCCATGCGTTCAAGAGTTCAGCTTCACAGCTGTGTTCTTGTGGTCAAGAAGCTGGAATCAGGACACAGCCACTGCTGTTTCAACTGCCCTCAACAACTAGGAGACTTGGAACAGGCCCTGGAACACTTCTGTGGGAAAAAAAGATCAAAACAGCCAGGCTCGGTGGTACACACCTGTAATCCCAGTATTTGGGAGGCTGAGACAGAAGGATAGCATGTTTGAGACTAGCCTCAGCAACTTAGACAGTATTTCAAAATAAAAAATAAAAAAGGGATGAAGGGTGTAGCTCAGAGGTAGAATGCCCCTGGGTTCAATCCCCAGTAACACACACACACACACACACACACACACCACACACACAAGATCAAACCATTGGCATGCATATGGCCTCCACCTATTTCTGACTTCTGCTTCTCACAAGACTGTGGGTACTTGGCAAAATACAACTCGCATGGAGACCCCCATAGAGCTATAAGGGAGCCTTGGGAAGATCATTTTTAGGGTTCTAATTTTTCCAACCAGAGGAGGCTGCGTTGCATGTTGAGCCAGCAGCCCAGAGTGTCCCTCACAAGCTTGATAAGAGTGTTTTTCCTTTGATTAGGAAGTTCACCACGAGTCTCAGCGATGTGAATTTAGGAGATCCTGATGTACACTAAGAAGGCCTGAGGTCCTGTAACACGGCGTATGTGTGCTTCTGGACAATTCCAGGGCCTTGAAGGAAATCATTGTGAATGTCAGTGTGCAGTGGTCGATGTCTGCAAGACCCCCAGCAAGGGCAGGCCGAATCGATCAGGCCAACACAATTCTCAAGGGTCAGCATTGACTGAAATGACAAAATAGGAGAAGGATCAAAGAGACCCTATCACTTTGCCATCAGTCTAGGGCAAATTAGGCCTCCTGGACCCATTCTGGGGCTGAACAGAAGTCATTTGCCTTTTTCCAGATAAACAGCAAGATGATGAGATGGATGTGCCACCATCTGGTTTTGTCACCTTAATAACACCGTCTCCACGTAATAAATATAGTATCGTGATTGCTGCTGCCGCAGCTTCCGCCACAATGACTCACTACTAAGGCTATTATTAGCATTACAATCCTCTTCACAATGAAATCTGGGTAAAGTGGTGCCTATTTGTCACTCTGAAGTGGCAATACACCAAATGGCGATTTTGTAGGCTGAAAGATGGAAAAAAAATCCAGCTTCCCAAGCACCTTAGCATTAACGCACAATTAAGGCTTATCTGGCTCGTTTGCTCTTGGTTTCTCATGGATCACATTTATTTTTATTTTTTATTTTTGTAGTACTGGGGATTGAACCTCCAGCCATATTTTATTTTATTTTTTATTTTGAAACAGGGTCTCACTAAGTTGCGGAGGGTCTCACAAAGTTGCTGAGGTTGGCCGCGAACCTGTGATCCGTCTGTCTCAGCCTCCCAACTACTAGGATTACAGGCATGTGCCACCACGCCTGGCTCTGGACCACATTTACATAATCTAAGCAACTCAGTTAGTACTAGGTCTTAAGAAATGTTCTTGTAGCCATGTAAAACTATATAAATGATAGGTTATGCACAGCAAAAATACCAACATATTTTTAAGCTTACTATGTGTGTTTTGAATCAAGAATGAAGGTTTCTTCCCTATAAACTATTCTGGTGAGACCCTGTGGTTTATTATATTCTGGCTATAAGATTCTCTCTCTCTCTCTCATACACACACACACACACACACACACACACACACATTTTCATTCTTTTCCAGTTTGGGGAGGCGATATCATTTGATAGTTAAGGTTTGGGTTTTGGACTCAAGCTCTGCTGTGACCTAGCTCTGGAACTCTAAAGCTATTTAACTCTTCTGAGCTTTGTCTAGCTCACTGGCAATTACTGTTATATACTAGCCTCTTAGGACCATTGAGGCACTAACTGAGATAATGTCTGTAAAATGCTTAGTGCAAACCATGGCACATAATAAATGTTCATTAAATACAAACTATGCCTTTTATTCTTAGCCACATTGTGAAATTTCAATGTACTGGACTTGTGTTTAAATTTTAAAAGAGTTCATTTTGGGGGAAATGGCATTAATAACAGGCACAGACCAATATATTGTGATCAGCATACTTATAAATATTTCATGATAAAATAACAGGAAAATGGTGTTTACTATTAGCCCCAAAGTTCAATCTTATATTTTGTCATTTAACTTAGATTCTTAAAGAGCAGAATTAGCTTTTTTTTAGTATACTGTAAGTATATTAAATCTGTTAAAGGGTACATTAAATTGTTCATAATGCTATGGTGATAAGAAAGTGCAACTTATATGCAAGGGGCAGAACATGAAAAAGCCAAAGAATTTTTAGGTATCGAAAGGGCTTTCTGCAGGAAATGCAGTTGGAAGGCTGGTTGCAAGGGCTGCATACTAAGTACAGGTCCTTTTGTCCTTTGCCCTGAAGCTGTGGAAGAGGGAGATCTTTTCCAAGGGGATCAGGAGCAACGATAGAAAAAGGAGTCATCGATTCCTAAAGAACTTAATCTCCCTGACCCAAAATCACAGGGATGGTGGGAATGGCCCTTCCCAGGATGGAGCGGGAAGACTCAAGATTCAGGAAGACAACAGAAGACCAGAGAACTGAAAACCACATGGACAGCCAGCAAGACACAGATGTTCACCGAGGAGGGCAAAGGGGGCCAGAAAGAGGTTACCGACTTTATGGTCCTGCAGCCAAGATGTGTTTCCTTCTCAGAGAGAAATTACAGCTTTGAGAAGGCAAAGCAAAGAATGAAGAATCACAGATCAAACCAAGAGACCTACCTCCAGAGAAGGGTGCTGTACTCAGTGTTGGGTTTAGTATTGTGGGTGAATGAACACAAAAGCCAATAGTGATGGGAGATGAGAGACAGTAGCATGTTACTGTGGTCACCCGAGGAACGGCAAATAGCACAAGGAAATTTGGGAAGAATCTTTCAAAGTCACAACTACTTTAAAAGAGTAATCTGGACAAGCGCAGCGGCTCACACCTGTAATCTGTACTCAGGAGGCTGAGGCAGGAGGATTGCAAGGTGAAGGTCAGCCTGGGTAACTTAGTGAGACCCTATGTCAAAATAAAAGATAAAAAGGATTGGGGATGTAGCTCAGTGGTAGAGTGCTACTGGGTTCAAACCGTAGCACCACACATACACACACACATGCACATGCACGCACACGTGTGCACACACACACGCACACACGTGAGCGCACGCACACACACACACACACACACACACACACAGACACGCACGCACACACACACACAGTAATTTAGCAGCAAAGTCAGGCCTCGGAAGAGGCCCAGGAAGAGGAAAGGCTGGGACCACAACAAGAATGAGGTTTTGCACACACCTGTGCCTGGAACCATTTACCAGTCCTTTTAGGAGGAAGCACATGGTGACTGCATGGAGACCACTCTGTGTATTATTCCTTATCAATAGTAGGGCACAAATATTTGCCCAAGTTAAAAGCTTGGCAAATTCATAGTGTAGCCTAGATTTCTCTCAACCAATCTCTTTATATTCTCAATTTCCAAGATAAAGAATTCTATCTGGATGTTACTAAAAAGGAAACTGAATGAAAAGAAACAACTGAAACACAATGGACCCAGATGACCATTTGGATGGAAAAAGAATACAGTAAATTAAATTTATTTTTTAAGTATTGGGGATTGTATCCAGGGGTGCTCTACCACTAAGCTACATGCCCAGCCCTTTTTATTTTTTATCTTTGGACAAGGTCTTGCTAAGTTGCCCAGACTGGCCATGAATTTGTGATCCTCTTGCCTTAGCCTCCCAGGTTGTTGCTGGGATTATAGGCATATGCCACCAAATTCAGCTAGTTAATAGCAATTTTAATAAGAGTATGATTTGGAGTCAGCCAGATCCAGGTCTGAGACCCATCTCCAGCACTAGCTAGAGGACTATGGGCTCATTTCTTAACCTGGACTGGCATCAGTTCTTCATGGGTACAGTGGGAACGATGATGCCAACTTTGTAGGTCTTTTTTTAAGATTAAATGACTTTATATATAAAATATTTGGTAGTATAAGGGAGGTGACTGGTAAATGTTAGTCCCTTTTCTCATGATTTTGACATTGTCAGAAATACTGAGCCAGGTACAAGTCTGACAGGCATGAGCCACACAGATAAGTACTGCCAAGTTGTTCTGGCTTCCAGAAGGACTATAAGGTCTCTTGAATCAGACCCACGTAGTAGTTGTATGACCTTGGGGAAGCTAAGCTCTCTGTGACTTGCATTTCTTTTTTTTTTTGCGGTACTGGGGATTGAACGCAGGGGCATTCTACCTCCACGCTACACCCCCGGCCCTATTTTTTATACTTTATTTCGAAACCGGGTCTCACGAAGTTGCGGAGGGCCTCACTAATGAGAGGGAGAGAGAGAGA
This sequence comes from Glis glis, assembly GCA_004027185.1. Classification (NCBI taxonomy): domain Eukaryota; kingdom Metazoa; phylum Chordata; class Mammalia; order Rodentia; family Gliridae; genus Glis; species Glis glis. The sequence continues at coordinate 18,951 of PVJS01014308.1, forward strand.
GAGAGAGAGCGAGAGAGCGAGCTGAGGCTGGCCGCAAACCCGGATCCTCCGGTCTCTGCCTCCCAAAGTACTGGGATTACAAGCATGCGCCACCACACCCGGCTGTGACTTGCATTTCTTACCTGTCAAAGAAGATGGGAATGCCCACCTCACAAGGTCTTTTGAGTGCTAAGTAAAATAATCCACATAAGGCACTTAGAAGACCCAAAAACAGCAGGACTGAGGGCCTGCTGAGATGAACCCCTGGAGACAATATTCCAGGCAAGTCATGATCTGATGTCGCTGTCTCTGAAGTTGTCTAGCTAAGTCTTGGTCAACGGTCACACTGGAGGGTGGTAGCAAGGTCCCTCCCTGTCCCTGAAGGTGATTTTAAATGTCATAGCAACCTTCCAGGGAGATACATAGGTACAGAACCTAGGAATGGACTCTTCTGTTCAAATATTCCATCTAAGCCGGGCATAGTGGCGCACACTTGTAATCCCAGTACTTTGGGAGGCGGAGACCGGAGGATCCTGGTTCGCGGCCAGCCTCAGCGCTCTCTCTCTCTCTCTCTCTCTCCGCAACTAGTGAGGCCCTCCGCAACTTCGTGAGACCTGGTTTCAAAATAAAGTATAAAAAAATAGGGCTGGGGGTGTAGCATGGAGGTAGAACACCCCTGGGTTAAATCCCCGGTACCGCAAAAAAACAAAAACAAAAACAAAATATTCCATCTAAGCCAGGCAGGGTGGTGCACAACTGTAATCTTAGTACTTGGGAGGCTGAGACAGAAGGCTTCCAGGTTCACAGCCAGCCTCAGCAACTTAGTGAGACCCTCAGCAACTTAGTGAGAACCTGTTTCAAAATAAAATAATAAAATTGGGTTGGGGGTGTAGCTCAGAGGTAGAATGCCCCTGGGTTCAATCCCCAGTACTAAAAAAAAATCCCATCTAACCTAGTAGAACCAGCCTTGATGTCACTTCAGTCCCCCTGGGCCAATTTTGGGTAGGCGGCATTTACTTAAAATTATACTCTATGTTTATTTTCTTACTTGCTTATTTTCTCTTTCTCCCACTAAAATATAAGCCTCAGAGAACAGGGATTTTGGATTTTGCACTTCTGTTCCCCAGTGCCCAGAAGAGAACCTGACACGAATTAGATGGGAGGATCTCCATTATGGGCTAGATGAATGCATAGGCCTTCCTCTGCTGCTCACTCTAGATTATTGCTGGTACTTGATCCATAGCCTCGCACAAGGGAGTCAGTGCTTTCCTCCGTGTTGATGTCGCTGGCTTGAGTTGAAGAAGTGAATGCAAGGTGTTTACTGGAGCATGCTTTCAATGTCAACAAGGGCGAAGGGAGTAAAGAAAGTAGGACTAGGCAGAGGGAGGAAGCTGATTCTGTGAGGAGCTCTGGAGCTGGACAACCCTGTAGGGTTGTTTAGTTTGGAGGGAAGGAGTCTGGGCCTTTATATGCCCTCAATCACCTGTCGGCCAGTCATTGGTCCAGGTGGCTCTGTTTGGCCGAGGGCAATTCACAAAGAGTTTCATTCATTTTGCTGCATATGACATAATTTTGTTGTTCTTTATGGCTGAGTAAAATTCCACTGTGTGTATATAAGTTATTTTCATTATCCATTCACCTGTTGATGGACACCTATGTTGGTTCCATAGTTTGGCTCTTGTAAATTGTGTTGCTATAAACATGAGTGTGCCTGTGTCACTATAATATTCTGACTTTAATTCTTTTGGATAGATACCTAGGGGTGGTATAGCTGGGCCATATGGTAGTTCCATTCCAAGTCTTTTGAGAAACCTCCATGCTGATCTCCATAATGATTGTACTAATTTATAATCCCACCAACACTCACTCTAGATTATTTCTGGTACTTGCATCCAAGGTGTAATGGGCCAAGTCTCTTTTGGTGAAAGCGGCAGGAACTCAAAACAAAATAGTTTAAGTGAGAAAGGAAACTTATTGCCTCATGTACCAAGTGATCCAACTATATAAGAGTTTCTATTTCCCCACACCCTTGCCAGAATACCCAAAACAATCCTGAACAATAAGAACCATGCTGGAGGCCTCATAATACCTGATGCAAATTATACTACAGAGCTATAGTAACAAAAACAGCACGGTATCGACACAAGAACAGGCGCATAAACCAATGGTATAGAATATAAAATACAGAAACAAATCCTCATACTTATAGCCAGTTGATTTTTGAAAAAGGAGCTAAAAACATATGCTGGAGAAAAGATAGGCTTTTTGACAAGTGGTGCTGGGAAAACTGGATATCCATATGTAGAAGAATGAAACTAGACCCCAATCTCTCATTCTGCACAAGAGTCAACTCAAGATGGATCAAAGACCTACAAATCAGACCAGAAACTTTGCAATTACTAGAAGAAAATATAGGACCACTCTCCAACATATAGGCACTGGTAAAGATTTCCTCAGTAAGACTCCCAAAACTCAGGAAATAAAACTGAGAATCAATAAATGGAATGGCATCAAGAATCAATAAATGAGATGGCATTTGAGCTGGGTGTGGTGGTGCACGCTTGTAATCCCAGTACTTGGGAGGCTGAGACCAGAGGATCCGGGTTCGTGGCCCGCCTCAGCTACTTAGTGAGGCCCTTCACAACTTAGCGAGACCCTGTTTCAAAATAAAAGAATAAAAAATAGGGCTGGGGGTGTAGCTTGGAGGTAGAATGCCCCTGGGTTCAATCCCCAGTACCACAAAAAAAAAAAAAAGAGAGAGAGATGGCATTTGAGCGTCTGTGCAGTAAAAGAAACAAGAGTCTGAAGAGAACCTACAGAATGGGAGAAAACCTTTGCCAGTTACTTCTCTGATAGAGGACTAATATGTAGAATACATAAAGAACTTAAACTTAACACTAAAAAAACCCAAATAACCCAATAAAAAGTGGGCAATTGAGCCAGGCATGGTGGCATATGCTTGTAATCTCAATATTTGGGAGGTTGAGACTGAAGGATCACAGGTTTGAGGACAGCCTCAGCAAGTAGTGAGACTCTCATCAACCTAGTGAGACCCTGTTTCAAAAATAAAAATAAAATAGGGCTCGGGGTGTAGCTCAGAGGTAGAATGCCCTTGAGTTCAATCCCCAGCACCAAAAAAAAAAAAAAAAAAAAAAAAAAAAAAAAAAAAAAAAAAAAGAAAAGAAAAGAAAAAAGAAAGGCAATTGAGCTGAATAGACATTTCTCAAAAGAAGAAATACAAATGACCAATAAATATATGAAAAATGTTCAACATCATTAGCAATCAGGGAAATGCAAATGAAAACTACACTGAGATTCTATTTAACTCCAGTTAGAACTGGAATCAAGAATACAAACAATAATAAATGCTGGTGAGGATGTGGGGAAATAGGAACCCCCAGACCTTTTTATGCTTTATTTTAATACAGGGTCTCACTAAGTTGCCGAGGCTGGCATTGAACCTGTGATCCTTCCTGTATCAGTCGCCAAGTACTGGGATTACAAGCGTGTGTCCCCACACTGAGCTTATTTTTTCATTTTGAGACAGTGTCTCACTAAATTGCGTAGGCCTTGAACTTGTACTCCTCCTGCCTCAGCCACCCGAGTTGCTGAGACTACAGGTGTGTGCCACCAAGAACAGCTTCATATTCATCTCTTGAAGTCCTAACCTCCACTCCCTTAGCAGGTGACCTTATTTGGAGACAAAATCTTTACCGAGGCAATCGTTAACATGAGGTCATTGAAGTGGGCTGTAATCGGCATGACCGATGTTCTATTGGAAGGTAGCATTTGGACACGATGGCTTCCCAGGGAAGTACCACGTGAAGATGGATATGGCCATCTACCAGCCTGGGAGAGGGGCCAAGAGCAGCTCCCCCTTCACAGCCCTCAGGAGGAGTGAACTCTACCTACCAACACCTGGATTTCAGATATCGAGCCTCCAGAACTACAAGACAATACATTTCTGTTGTTGAAGCCACCCAAGTGGTAGCACTCTGTTATGGCAACCCTCACAAACTAGCAAAAACCCGATGGCCATGTAAGCTTTTAGGCCACGAGATTTCCTGAGGTCATCACTCAGATGCTCAAATAGGTTGTCTTAAAATTTTGGATGTCAAGCACGGAGCAGATTAAAACATCAATTGCTCAAGAAAAGTGACTTGTTTCACTCAGTACAAATGTAATCTATGTTAGCTGCTCTCTGTAGCCCTTCTCAGCTAGGATTTCACGAGAGGATTAAGCTTTGAGTCACACAAAGTATGCAATGAATTAATTTCCTTCTTATCTGTCTGTGATGTCATTCACGATGGATCAGCTGAGGGATCATTGAGAAAATAGTCATTCCAACCATTTTCTGGAAGGATTAATTTTCTCATAGAACCCTTATTGAGAAAAGTCAGTAAGCTCTTGTGGTGTCAAATTCTTCTAAGCTGTACATCTATACTTTCATTGATGCCATGGACGATTTATGCACACAGCAATTGTCTTAGCTTGACAAACCAACCCATGGAGAAGAAACAATGGAAGGGGTGGCCACTGCCTCTAGCTGGTTATGGCACTATGGCCGTAAAAAGGCCACCCTGAGTTCATAAGGAAGAAGGGGAAATCCCTGAATGCCAGAGACTGTGTGGGAACACACGAATTAAAACTATGACAAACCAGATGTGGTGGTACACACCTGTAGGTTGAGACAAGAGAATCTCAGGTTTGAGGCCAGTTTCAGCAATTTACAGACACTGTTTCGAAATAAACAATAAAAAGGGCTGGGGGTGTAGCTCACAGGTAGAATGCCCATGGGTTCAATCCCCAGTACTGCAACAAACAAACAAACAAACAAACAAAAGCTATAACAGCCCCAGATTGAGGAATTATCAGATTCAGTACTGGCTTAACAAATTGAATTTTAAAGTCTTCACAAAGACCAGAGAATAGCTATCTTGGTTATTCTTGGCTATCTAGTTTGTATATTGATCTTTCATGATCTGTTTATTCTTGGGCCAACCTAAGTTCAAGTATTATAAAGATGTCAATATTTTCTTTTTGCGGTACCAGGGATTGAACCCAGGGCCGTTCTACCTCTGAGCTACACCCCCGGCCCTATTTTTTATACTTTATTTTGAAACCGAGTCTCACGAAGTTGCGGAGGGCCTCACTAAGTAGCTAAGGCAGGCCGCGAACCCGGATCCTGCGGTCTCAGCCTCCCAAGTACTGGGATTACAAGAGTGCGCCACCACGCCCGGCCAAGATGTCAATATTTTCAAGTTAATTTAGTTTTACTGCAATCCTCATCATCATAGTAATGGAATTTGGAGGAGAGATCTTAAAATTTTTTTGATCTTTAGCTGGAGAAAGAAATGAGTGAGATTAACTTTTAAAAGTGAAAATCAATGGTAATATGAAGAAACGAGACCTTCCAGCTATTAAATATATTAAATAAAGAATAAAAAATAGGGCTGGAGGTGTAGCCCAGAGATAGAATGCCCCTGGGTTCAATCCCTGGTACTGCCAAAAAAAAAAAAAAGAAAGAAAAGAAAAGAAAATACATACTCATTAGATCTACTGGTTTATTTCTTTAGGTACCAAGTGACCACTAGTTTTGTAATAAACTTTTTTTTTTGGTACTGGAGATTGAACCCAGGGGTATTCTGCCTCCGAGCTACACCCCAAGCCCTATTTTATTCTTTTATTTTGAAACAGGGTTTCACTAAATTGCTGAAGGTCTCCCGAAGTTGCTGAGACTGGCTTTGAACCTCCCATCCTCCTGTTGCAGCCTCCCAAATACTAGGATTACAGGTGTGCACCTCCATGTCTTGCTTGTAATATATTTTTTGTGTTGGCTCTCTCCCCTTTTATTTTCCACTCTCTTTGTCCCCTGCCTCTCTCTCTCTCTCTCTCTCTCCTGCCTAGGCTTGCATGCTTTAATTAAATAGAAGCACATATGTTTCTGCTGTAGGCTTTGGTTTCTAGGGGACCCAATCTAAGACAGATTTTGTAAAACAGCTTTGCCTTCTTATAATAACTTTTTTTTTGGCCTAAACTAGTTCACATAGATTTCGGTTACTTCTGAACAACATATATTTAATTAATACACTTTATATTATTATTTATTTTATTTTTTCTGGGGAAAATACTTAAGATTAAAAAAAGTCTGGGTCCAACAAGTTTTTAATTTCACTTATACTTAATTATTTTTTCCTTTGAATCATATAGATTGAGGACAAAACTATGGTATGGCCATCAAATCTGTTCTTCTTAAAAGTTTGTGGAAACTGATTTATTATTTTCAACACCCTGCCTAGGAGCTGAGAAGTCTCATGCCAATAAATATGATTCTCACTCTTCTGTTTTCTAATGTTTTATGAATTAGAAAATAATAATTTAAGATAGCTGGGCGTGGTGGCACACGCTTGTAATCCCAGTACTTTGGGAGGCAGAGACCGGAGGATCCGGGTTCGTGGCCAGCCTCAGCTCTCTCTCTCTCCCTGTCTCTCTCTCTCTCTCTCTCTCTACCTAGTGAGGCCCTCCGCAACTTCGTGAGACCCAGTTTCAAAATAAAGAATAAAAAATAAGGCCGGGGGTGTAGCACGGAGGTAGAACGCCCCTGGGTTCAATCCCCTGTACCGCAAAAAAAAAAATTTAAGATAATAAATTTCATGATAATATGTACAGCTGTGCCAGTGGTGTCCTTTCAGAAGCATTGCTATAATTTGGATCTTAAATGTCCCTCAAAGGTCCACATGTCAAAGGCTTGGTCCTAGGGTGGCGCTATTGGGAGGTAGTAGAGCCTTTGAGAGGTGAGGCCTTGGGAGAGATTCTTATTTACTCTACTTGATATCCTCAATCACTGGGGACATGCCTCCACAGGGGACTGTGGGGCCCTGGCCCCTTCCTCTTCCTCTTTGCTCCCTGGCCCCTGATTTAAGCAGTTTTGCTCTGCCAGGCGCTCCCACCAGGAGGTGTTGACTCACCACAAGTCCAAACTCAAAAACTGTGAGCCAAAATCAACTTTGTTTTTTTGTTATAAGTTGATTATTTCAGGTATTCGTTATAGAGACAGAAAGCTGACTCATACAGATATAAAGGGTTTATTAAGGTTTAGTACATGGGGAAAATAAAATGAGAAGTAAAAAGGGTTTGTCAGGGAAAGCATTCAGATCATGATATAGATCTGACATTTAGCAAACTAAAGGGGTAAGGAAGTAAATTTAGATTGAGAGAGCTTCAGACTGCGGTCTGATAAATCTGACTTGGCCAGCCCAATGTGGGGCTCTGAAACAAAGATGCCTATTACAGGAACCAAAGTTGGGCAGAAATGTACAGTCCTAATACTTTGGTAGTCTCAGTCCTTGGCTGGGGACTACCTGGGAAGAACAAGGCCTCAGCTCACTAGCTGAGGTGGAGCCTGAGGCACCGACAGCTGGATGCTGTCAGACAGCTGTTCTGCATGCAGCTGAGTAGGACGTTCTTTCTTGAAGAGAGATTGGTGTGTGTGTGTGTGTGTGTTTAAATGACAAAAGTTTAAAAATGAATGTCCCAAGTATCAATCTAAAAAGTTGTGAAGGAACAATATAGTAAACCAAAGAAAGTAGAAGGAAACAAATAATAAAAATGAAAATAGAAATTAAGAAATAAAAGATGTGTAGCTGGGCATGGTGGTACATGCCTGTAATCCCACCTATTCAGGAGGATGAGGCAAGAGGATCACAAATTCATGGTCAGCCTGGTCAACTTAGAGAGACCCTGTCTCAAAATAAAAAAATAAGAAGGGCTGGGGATATAACTCAGTCCCTTAGCTCAGTCTCCAGTAAAACACACACACACACACACACACACACACACACACATACACACACATACACACGCACATGCACATGCACACGCATATGCACATACACATACACATGTGTAATAGAGATGATAAACACAGATTAAATACTAGTTCTTTGAAAAGATAGACTATTGGCAAGAAAGAAGAATGGTGTCCCAAAAAATTAAATAAGAGAAGGCATAATTGACATATGGTAGGTATTTTAAGAAGCATAACAGAACATCATGAAAAAGTATATGCCATAATTATGAAAACATAGATGAAATGTCAATTTTCTGGAAAAACACAATGTACCAAAACTAGCTCAAAAAGGAGACACATGTCTAAATAAGACTTTAAATAGGGAGAGTTCCCCCGGTTCATAGTATGAGAATAATGTAACCTTGATTCTAAGGACTGAACAAAAAAAGAGAAAGAAAGGAAATTATTGGCCAATTTTACCTGGGAAGACAGGTAAAAATGTGGCTAGCGGAGTGATTTAAACACATCATTGACTTTTCCAGCAGGGGGCGCACATGGACAGCATCCAACTTTCTGGCAGCTTCTTTCCAGTGGTTGAATACTTGGGCCTGCTGGGCCAGGTTCTGGATCAGGAACTACACTGGTGCTCCGTAGTGACTCATAGTATGGACCGTCTCGTTGGCACTTGTCATGGTTTGAATTGTCCCCCGCCCCCTCCAGTATGTTGAAGTCCTAACTGCTGGTATCTGTGAATGTGAACTTACTTAGAAATAATGTGGTTATGGTTTGGTTTTGCAAAGTCCCCTACAAGGCTCATGTACTGAAAGCATGTCCCCAGTGCAAAAATATTCAGAGGTGAAATAATTGAACCAAGGCTCTAATCCCATCAATGGGTAAATTCACTGAAGGATTAATCATTTGAATGGATTTACTGGGTGGTAATTTAGGCAGGTGGGCCATGGCTGGAGGAGGTAGGTCACTGGGGTTATGTCCTTGGGGACTGTATCTGTCTCCGGTTACTTCCTGTTTCTTTCTTTGCTTTCAGCCACCATTGAGTTGTGCTCAGCTTTCCTCCTCCATGCTAAGTCACCATGATACCTGCCTTAGAGCTGGCCGACCATGGACTCTACCTCTGGAACCATGAGCCTTGGATGGCTACCTGTGGATGATGACTGCTGGTAAAAGCTTGGTGCTTCGACTTGATGCTGGGGCTCCAGTGGCTGATCTTCAAGTGTTGATCACACAATCCTAAAGGAAAGATTTTAAAGGATGATCATTTTTTATTTTCAGGTAAGTCTCACTAAAATTTCACCCTAATTTTTTTTTTCTATATGTGTGTATGGTACTGGGATTGAACCCAGAGGTGTTCTACCATTGAGCTATACAACCAATAGCCCTTTTTTTTTTTTTTTTTGAGGTACAGGGGATTGAACTCAGGAGCATTTTACCACTGAGCTACACCCTCTGCCCCTTTTAATTTTTGTGTTTCCAAACAGGGTCTAGCACTAAGTTACCCCATGCTGGCCTCGAACCTGTGATCCTCCTGCCTCAGGTTTCCAAGTGGGTATGCACCACCGCTCCCAGCTATCATTGCAAATTTACTAGCTACTGAATAATTTCTTTATATATCTCATAAACTATCAATGTTTGATTTAGCTCTACATGGGAAAAAAGTATTTAAAACAGGATCAGAATGTTTTACAATTTTTTAAAAAAGGCAGAATTTTAAGGTACTATTAGATTCTGAAGTTGCAGAGGCAATATTTTCTTAAAACATAATAGTTATTTTCCCCCCATAGTTCTGGGACCATGGCCATGGGACTCCTAAGAGCAATCAACCACGTTTGTGGGTATCAAGACATTTTATAAGATCTCAAAGTTATCTTTCATTGAATAGGATTAGGGTGACATTTAGTCTGCTAAAAATAAGAAGCGGAAGTTGCTAATAGTACACACTTCCATTCATTGTGCTGCTGGAAAGATGATATATGGTGGGAGGGGAGAATGAACAGAATGATCCCTGGGTCTTAAGATTTCTAAATCTTTAAGAGCAGACCCAGGATTAAATGGATACAGTGAAGTACAAAACCTAATCTGAGCCACTTAATGGTTTTGCGTTAAGATTATTTCAATTCAATTACAATGACATTTAATTACTACTTATTGAGTGCCTAGGGGAAACACAATTTGGATCATAGTTTTCTTGGTATTCTTTAATTGTTCTCAGAAGCTGTTCCAGCTCTGAATATAATTCACTCTTAGACATCTAAGTTCTTGACCTAATCTTGCGTCCTCTATTCTTATAATAAAATTTTACTCTGCTCCTTTTAAAAACTGTTTAAGTTTCATTTCCATTAATAAGCTTTTCCAGACTAAGGTTGATGAGTGCGTGTGGTGTATTTATTCCTATAATCCCTTTAACACATGCAGAAATGTAGATTCTAAAGAGGAGCCCCTCAAATCATGCCCTGATCCTGTTCTCTACACCCCTCATGGACACTCCCCAGTACACCCCAGGTCAGTGGCTCTCAGTTCTGGATGCACTTAAATCTTCCCTGGGGAACTTCTAAGATTTTCTCCTCCTGGTTCTAGGGACTGAACCTAGGACCTCACACATGCTAGGCAAGTGCTCTAACACTGAGCTACACCCCCTGCCCACCTTTTTTTTTTTTTTTTTGGTGGCACTAGCAATTGAACTCAGGGGCATTCTACCTCTGAGCTGCACCCCAGTCCTATTTCATTTTTTTTATTTTGCAACAGGGTCTCACTAAGTTGTGGAGGGCCTAATTGAGTAGCTGAGGCTGGCCTTGAACCTGTGATTCTCCTGTCTCAGCCTCCCAAGTACTGGGATTACAAGCATGCACCACCATGCCTGGCTCCTGTCATCCATATTAAGAAGTTCTTTTGAAAAAGCTAAAGAAGCCGGGCGTGGTGGCACACGCTTGTAATCCCAGTACTTGGGAGGCTGAGACCGGAGGATCCGGGTTCGCGGCCAGCCTCAGCTACTTAGTGAAGCCCTCTGCAACTTCGTGAGACCCAGTTTCAAAATAAAGTATAAAAAAAAAATAGGGCTGGGGGTGTAGCTCGGAGGTAAAATGCCCCTGGGTTCAATCCCTGGTACCGAAAAAAAAAAAAAAAAAAGCTAAAGAAGAAATTTTAGTTTGGGAGTGCTTTATCAGGCTAATTAAATCATAATCTCTGGTGAGGGTGCCATAATTTTTTTTAATTTGCAGATCACTTAAATATTTGTCCAAGGGTGAGACTCTCTTTCGTATACAGAGCACAACTCTCATATATCTCAATATGTCTATATTTAAGTGTACAGTAGTCCCCCCTCATCTGGGTTCTCACTTTCCATGATTTCAGTTATCTGTAGTCAACCTTGGTCTGAAAATACAGTATAGTAACTAGATGAGAGAGAGATTGATTTACAAAACTTTTATTACAATATTATTATAATTTTCTATTTTATTATTAGCTGTGTTGTTAATCTTACTGTGCCTGACACATAAATTAAACTTTACCATAGTTATGTATGTAAAGGAAAGACATAACATATATATAGTTTGGTACTATCTGTGATTTCAGGCATTCACTGGGTTCTTAAAATGTTTGCCCCATGGATATGGGGGCATACCGTATGTTTCTTTTTTCATTTTGCTTTTTTGATATGTGTAATCTCATAGAATCATGAGATTTAGAGTTGTATTAGACAAGGTTCTCCAGGGAATCAAAACCGATAGTAAAGGAGCCGGGCATGGTGGCGTACGCTTGTAATCCCAGTACTTGGGAGGCTGAGACAGGAGGATCAGGGTTCGTGGCCAGCCTCAGCTATTTAGTGAGGCCCTCCGCAACTTAGTGAGACCCTGTTTCAAAATAAAGAATAAAAAATAGGGCTGGGGGTGTAGCTTGGAGGTAGAATGCCCCTGGGTTCAATTCCCAGTATTGCAAAAAAAAAAAAAACCGATAGTAGTAGGAATTGGTTCATGTGATTATGGAAACCAAGAAGTCCCACAAGGAGGTCAAGGAGACCCACAATGAGAAGTCTGCAAGATGGAGACCCGGGAAAACTGGTGGAGTGATTCCATCTGAGTCTGAAGGTCTGAGAATCAGAAGTCAGTGGTGTTAAGTCTGTCTGAGTCTGAAAGCCCCAAATCCAGAGGTGCTGATGTCTAAGGGCAGGAGAAGATGAATGTCCCAAGTCAAGCAGAGAGGGTGAATTTGTCCTTCCTCCGCCATCTTATTCTGTTTGGGCCTTCAACAGATTGGATAAAGCCACCCACATCATCCTTCCCAGTTCACTGAATCAGATGCTCATCTCTTCCTCTGAAACAGAAACCCTTTCAGACGCTTTGGAAACATCTGTCTGAGCATTCCTTAGCCCAGTCAAGTTGACGTCACAAAATTAACCATCATGAGAATTGAGGTCATTTCTTTTCATTTATTTGTGGAAATCTACTGTCAAGGACCTGACTTGCCCAGCCTATAGAGTGAGAACCCTTCGGAAAATTTCTCTTACTAGGCTAAAGATGTTTGAAAAATATTTAGAAAGCAAATGCAAGGGCCTCTTTTATTTGGAATAGCCGACCAAAGGGAGCCCACGACTCCCTGGGATACTCATGATACAGTGGACGTGCCTGGGCTCTGAAGTCACGAAACTCATCCGAGCCCAGCTCCTGGGATGATGGGCATAGCTCAACTCTCCCTTTTTTATTACTTATTTATTTATTTTGCGGTACCTGGGATTGAATCCAGGGGCATTCTACCTCCGGGCTACACCCCCGGTCCTATTTTTTATCCTTTATTTTGAAACCGGGTCTCACGAAGTTGCAGAGGGCCTCATTAAGTACCTGAGGCTGGCTGCGAACCCGGATCCTCCGGTCTCTGCCTCCCAAGTACTGGAATTACAAGCGTGCGCCACCACGCCCGGCACTCCCTTTTTTATTTATTTGTTTTTTGCAGCACTTGGGGTCCAACCCAGGGCTTCCTGCCTGCTAGGCAAGCGCTCTACCACTGAGCTGTAACCCCAGCCTTCAACTCATTCTCTTTTAGCCAGTTTCCTTCTTTGTAAAAATGTGGAGATTGATGCCTCTAGGCTTGTTTTGAGGATTAAATTAGGTAAATATTTATGAAAGTGGATGATATGTAATTAGTTCAATTTTTAAAAAGTTGTTAAATTGTGAGAACCTTCTTTCACCGACTTCCAAAGGTAAAGAGAAAAAGAACTATTTTGCATTTGAATAGATATTTACTTATTCTGTCAGCGCTAATGATTTTTAAATATCTGTTTCCTAGTATAAATTGGATTAACCTGACCATTTGGATTAAAAGTGTTTCTAGGGCTGGAGGTGTAGGTCAGAGGTAGAATGCCTTTGGGTTCAATCCCCAGTACCAAACAAACACACAAAAAACCAAACAAACAAATAAAGTATTTCTAAAGTGCTTCCTAGTACTCATTCTGTTATATGTTTTGAAGCAACTGAAAGAAGTTCCATTGCTGTCCAAAAGAAATTTAACATATTAGTAACCTATGAAATAATAGATCTATGTTTAAAATATATCACTTTAAGTCAGGCATGGTAGCGTACATCTGTAATCCCAGTATTTGGGAGGCTGAGACAGGAGGATTGCAGGTTCGAGGACAGCTTCAGCAATGTAGCAAGACTTGGCAACCTAGTGAGACCCTGTTTTAAAATAAAAAAAAATAAGGGCAGTGGCTATAGCTCGGTGGTAGAACACTCTTGGGTTTAATTCCCAGTACCAAAAAATAAAATAAAAATGTATCACTTAAAATTTTTGTTTAGAGGAAGAAAATAAAGAACTAATTGCCTAAAGTGAACACATGTTCTTATGAATTCATGGTTACAAAGACCAAAACAGGTAAAGGATATGGTGATTTATCCATTATAGGAGAGGAAGGAATGTTAGAAATCAGTAGCCAGGAGGGTCTCAAGCTTCCAGGGAGAATAATGGGGGGTGTGTGTGACAGGGGAGTGACTGCTTGTCTCTGATGGTCTTCTTTCAGTTTGAGACACAAGGAAAGCAAATATCAACCACTTTTCTATTCTGTCTTTGAGAAGAAGTATCAGGACAGCCTATCAGAGGTAGAAAAACAAGAGAAGATAAAATCTTAACTATGGTTATCAAAGCAGACTCTTGCTTTTAACCTCAGAAGCAGGGGAAGTGGTAGAGTTTCAGAGTGTTGTTTGCAAAATCTGAAGTTCTACCCAAAGCTGGAGCAATGCAGACATCCCCCACGGCCTCTAATGATAAGCAACAATGTCAACATCAAATTTAATGATCTACAAAGCAAATTCCATTCCTTAATATTTTTAGGGGAAAAAACTCTTTGGAAAAATTTTCCCCTTATCTCTCCCACTTCCAGAGCTTTTAACCTCCTTGATGTTTGGCTGGGAAGATAACAGGTCTTAGTTGAACATAAAAAATTAAATGATGACAGTTGAGTCTGGTTAGAAAAAACATCACATTGTACTTAGATGTTACAAATCTTTAAATCTTAACCATGTATAGTAATCTTGAATATAACTTGAATATAAAAACAATGAGCTATCCTAGTGACTTAGATCCAAATAGAATTGTTGTATAAAAAGTATGTATCCAAGGTGGGCGTGGTGGCGCACACTTGTAATCCCAGTACTTGGGAGGCTGAGACAGGAGGATCACAGGTTTGAGGACAGCCTCAGCAAGTAGTGAGACTCTCATCATCCTAGTGAGACCCTGTTTCAAAATAAAAGTAAAAATAAAAATAGGGCTGGGGGTATAGCTTGGAGGTAGTATGCCCCTGGGTTCAATCCCCAGTACCACACAAAACAAGTATGTATCCATGTTAGTCAGCTTTCTGTCACTCTAACAAATACCTAAGATAATCAACTTATAAAGAGAAAAGGTTTATTTCAGCTCATAGTTTTAGAGGTTCCAATCCGTGATCAGTTGGTTCTGCTGCTTTGGACCAGTGGTCAGGATGCACATCATGGTGAAGCACACAGTACAGCAAGGGAGCATCTCCAAGTACCCAAAGAATTCATAAAAGACCCCACCTCTTAAAGGTCCCACTGCCTCCCAATTAGTGCCAAAATGGGGACCACAGCACTAACATAAAGCATCTCTAGGGAACATTCCATATTCCAACTAGCAGTATCTTATTTCACTTCTCTTAATTCTCTACTTTTTGGACCTAGGAGATCTTAAATCATCAGGGTATCTACGTAAAGGCTTCTCCATAAATTTTAACACAGCATCTTCCAGATGGCAAAACCATGATCAATGCATAGAAATGATTCAGATGCAAGATTCACCTCAACATATGAAGGAACTTTCTGGGAACCAAAAATGTTCTATAACGTAGGGGACTGTGCCACAGTGGGCTCAGCTCGCTGTCATGGGAGGACTTCAAGCTAAGTCTAAACCATCAGGCTAAGTTTAGAGCAGAGCTAAGACTAAGCAATCAACTGATGGGGGACGGACGTGGTGGAAGGAATTCCAGAACTTAAAGGGAAACTGGATTGCAAAGATCTCTTCCCAGTATAAGAAGATCTGACTTTGAAAACGATAAATCTGACACCAAATACTCTAGTTGCTGTCATCTTTCTGATTTTAGATGATAATTCAGTTCATCAAGTATTTATGAATAAGGGACTAACTTAAAAGTGAGAGAATAAAGAGGATGGTGATTTGTAAACTAGAGCTCCATCATGCCAGGTTGTGAGTTCCTTGGGTGACTCTGTTAGTGCTTTTAAAAACTGAAATGTCACCTGTTTATGGTCTTGGATTTCTTTTACATATGTTCCTGTGGTCTCCTTGACCGCTTGCCAGCCGATGTGTTCTCCTGTTTCATGTTTTACCTGTTCATTATGTCAATTATACCTGATTACAGGGTACTTTCATGGCAGATTGATTTCCATTGAAGACCTGAGTAAAATCACACATCATTTCGTCAACAACCTTTCAGCTGGAAGCCCCGTGCTCTGTGCATACTTCAAACATTAGGATGGCTAAAAAGGGTCTGTCATTGTGTCATAGATGAAAAATACATCGCATAAGACACAATTCACTTCTCTGAACTAATTAGGAGCTATTTATAAGCTGACAGAAAAGCTCATTCCTTAATGAAACGGGAGGCCACAGATAAAATGGAGTCCTAAGCGCCCTGGTGATACACGTGTTGGGGTAACAGCTGGCCTGGGAATATCAATAGCCAGCCATTGTCACTGCACCTGGCTGGGGATCGCAACCTAAGACTATGACCAGTGGAGCTGAGAGGTTCTTGTCAGAGTCTTCTGAGCTGCAGAAACGAGAAAATAATCATTTTATTTATTTATTTATTTATTGCGGTACTGGGGATGGAACCCAGGGGCATTCTACCTCCGAGCTACACCCCCAGCCCTATTTTTTGTTCTTTATTTTGAAACAGGGTCTTACTAAGTTGCAGACGGCCTCACTAAGTAGCTGAGGCTGGCCGCGAACCTGGATCCTCCGGTCTCAGCCTCCCAAGTACTGGGATTACAAGTGTGCGCCACCATGCCCGGCTTGAAAATAATCATTTTAGATATAAGACATACTAGCCGTCATGAAATATCTCAGATGTTCAGTGAAGGATACATGATGAATGCAGGAAAATAAAATTATTTTGAACAGTCTCCAAACTATTTAGTCCACTTTTGTATTATTTTAACAGTAAAAATATTGATTGTAAAGAAAAACAGAAGAGGTTTTTTGAATAAGAAAAATATGGGGCTAACCATTGGTATTTGAATATGTATAAATATTGAGTGACTTAAGTTCTTAAGAGGTACAACTAAGACATTAATTCCAAATAAAATTAGGATCTGGTTATAAAGACGAAAGAGTTTCAGCTGGGCGTGGTAGCGTGTACCTGTAATCCCAGTACTTGGGAGGCTAAGACAGGAGGATCACAGGTTCGAGGCCAACCTCAGCAACTTAGTGAGACTCTCAGCAAACTAGCGAGACCAGGTTTCAAAACAAAGAAATAAAAGGCTGGGGGTGTGTAGCTTAGAGGTAGAACATCCCTGGGTTCAATCCCCAGTAACTAACACACACACACACACACACACACACACACACACACATACACACATGAGTTTGGAAAGCTTATTTTGAAAGGAAGTAAGATTAGACTTTTTTTATATGTTCTTATTGGTGTGTTATAGTCTCACATCATAATGTAAGTCATGTTGATGGTGACATACATGTACATAGTACTTGGTGCCCCCAGCTTCCTCCCTGTCCCCTCCTTCCCCATACAGAGTACTGAGATTGACATTGGTATTTTCACATATGTACACATAGCCAATGGTAGTAATTCCTTCAACGATCCTCACTCTTCCCCCTCCCCTTCCCCTAGACCACCTCCCTGGCTCCACTGAGGCTTCTTCTCCATTGTCTGGAGTCCCTCTGGAATCCAATTACTCTCTAGCTTCCGCATATTTGAGAAAATATATGACCCTTCACTTTCTGTGACTGGCTAATCTCACTTAATATAAAATTCTCCAGGTCCTTCCATTTTCCTGCAAATGACATAATTTTGTTCTTCTTTATTGCTAAGTAGAATTCCATTGTGTGTATATCCCATAATTTTGTAATCCATTCATCTGTTGATGGACACCTAGGTTGGTTCCATAATTTGACTATTGTGAATTGTGCTGTTATGAACACGGATATGCATGTATTACTGTAGTTCTCTGATTTCAGTCCCTTTGGAAAGATACCCAGGAGTGGTATAGCCAGATCATATGGTGGATCCATTCCCAGTTTTCTGAGGAATCTCCACTCTGATCTCCATAGAGGCTAAGCTAATTTACAATTCTACCAACAGTGTAGAATAAAATTAGACTTTATATACCTTACATACAATACACCATGGGATTTCTTTCACTCTCTTCCCTTCCTTTCCCTCTTCTTCCATTCTATTCCTTTCTATTTCCTCCTAGTTCCTTCCCTCCTTTTCTCTCCTTTGCATTCACAAAGGTTCACAGAGATGCATAGAGTATTGTCCAGTCTACAAAGCTGTAAAGAAAGAGCCTTCATATAGCTGTTGCTACACTCAGGGAGGGATAAAACCTCTTTGTAAATAATTCAAGAATAAACTGGAATGGGCCCAACAGGGTGAAAGAAGTACAGAATAGTGTGGTGAGTTCTGGGGTGGGAGAGATGTCATGCTGCCAGAAGTCAGGGAAGGTCACCTCGGTGAAATGGCTGTGGAAATAGAATGGGGGCCGGGGGTGGGTGTCTCCTTGTGAGGAATTGTGGAGGCAGAATCCACAGGATCTGGAAACAAGATGGGCACAATAAGCAAGAGTGAGGTGGAGGCCAAGAGGCCTGCAGCCATTCAGTGATTTTTACTGATTTGTCAGAGCTGGGGAAACATAGTGGATGAACGTACCTCCTCTCTCAGGGAAGCCTCTCTTGTTACTCTGTTCAGGCTGTGAAATTGAATGCTACTCTGCATTCTCCAGAGAAAGCCCACCTCCTCAGCCAGTGTTGAGAAGCTGGTGTTTTCCTTGTGATTCTCCATGTGCACATGTCATTACACGGAGGCTGGGGTGGGCAGGAGGTGGTTATAGGTTGTGCTAATCAGCTTCCAGTGGCTGTGACAAAATGCCTGAGACAAATGACTTAAAAGGAGGAAAGACTGATTTTTAGCTCACAGTTTCAGAGGTTTCAGTCCAGGGCCTCTTGACTGTTGCTTTGAGGCGTGTGTCGGGGCAGTATATCATGGTGGGGACTGTGAGGCAGAGGAAGGTTGTTCACATCATAGTGGCCAGGTAGCAAAGAGAGAGGAAGGGTCCAGGGTTCCAATATACCCTTCAAGGGCCCGCCCCAGTGGCCTACTTCTCCAACTAGGCCTAAAGTTTGCACCACCTCCCAGTAGTGCCACCAGCTGGGGACCAATCCTTCGGCACACTGAGCCTTAAGAGGACTTTTTCAGAGTCCATGTTAGGGTCTGTTTAGATCTAGACTCTAAACAGACTAAACAGAGCAAGATGTTCCGCTGTGTGAGATGGGTCTCTTCCTCCCAGGCTCTTTCCTTCCCTCTATCCCCACCCCTCATGCAATCTCCAGCTTCCTTTCTGCTTTCTCCCTTGTAGAAATGTATCTCACTCCATCGCTGTCTTCAGGGTCTGAGGATGACTTCATTTGCTCTCAGCAAACGAAAGACCTTTAGATAAAAGATCCAGCTCCCCTACGGAGTGGCAGATGCATTTTAATTACTCTGTTTTCATTTCTGTGATGCGCCGAAATGTTATTGGTCTTAGCATCTAAAGCACTTCTGGGTAAAGATTTTAAATAGGGTTTTGTGATCTCAGAAAATAATTCCAAGCACTCAGAGATAGTGAAGTCCACGTGAATGTTCCTGAAGGCTTTCTGCAGAGCGGGCGGCAGGTAAGAGCTGAGCTTCTCATTTGTGCCCATCATTCTCATTTTGTGCATTTTCTTCTGTGG
Source organism: Glis glis (assembly GCA_004027185.1). NCBI lineage: Eukaryota > Metazoa > Chordata > Mammalia > Rodentia > Gliridae > Glis > Glis glis. The sequence continues at coordinate 38,200 of PVJS01014308.1, forward strand.
GGATTGAACATTATTCTAGTTTTCTGGTGTTGGTCCCAATCACATTGCGATGGCGATCTCTTCTGCTGCAGACCTGCCGGCTCCACAGGGCTACTGCTCTGTTTGTGGATGAGGAAGTGGCTATGGTATAAAGCAGCTGGGAAGCTCTGCTTCCCTTTCATAAGGGGCTGGATCCTGAACAAAAAGTCTACTTTCACAAAACCGACAATAGAAGCTTATTATATTCTTCTTTTCTTTCCCTTCAAAGCAAATATTTTTACTCCTTTTTATTGAGTGGGTTAGAAATCAAAGACTTTTTCTTTGACACCAGGGGTGTGAATTATTTTGTGTTTAGAACTTGTTTTTGTTTTTCTCCTTCTCTTTCTATTATTAGATAGAAATATAACTCCCTGACTATGTCATTAAAAAAAAATACACTTCAACATGGAACCAGAACTGCTACCCAAAGAACACCAATTTTTCTGTGGTCTTGGATTGCTGGGAAAATCTACTTTAAACTTGATAGAACTCTAAACCTTCATTTATCCTTTGGTAACCACCCTTCCAGAAGGTAGATTCTATTTTCTTAACTTGTTTTTCATTATATTTAATACTAAGGGTGAGATGAGATATGTAAAGTTCAAGGAAAATGAGAATCTTTCAATTAAAGCCCTGTTTTGTTTTGATACTGGGGAGTAAACTCGGGAGCATTATACCTCTGAGCTACATCCCCAGTCCTTTTTATTTTTTATTTTGAAATGGTATCACTAAGTTGCTGAGAGTCTTGCTAAATTGCTGAAATTGGTCTTGAACCTATGATCCCTCTGCCTCAGTCTCTGAAGTACTGGGATCACTGGCTTGCACCACTGTGCTCAGTCAGTTTTGTTTTTTAATGTGAAGGTTACTATGATGAGATAGCCTTTTTAACACAATATTCCATCCAAAATGAATATTTTCATTCTAAGAAAGTTAGGTATCTACAACAAAACCTGCATATTTCCTTTGGAAATTCAATACAGATTCCCAGAACCTCTCCTTAATGATGTGTTATGCGCCAACCTTAAATAATAAAAATAGCCAGGCATGACGGGGCATACCTGTAATACCAGGACTTGGGAGGCTGAGAAGGGAGAATTGCAGGTTTGAGGCGAAGCCTCAGCTACTCATCGAGACCCTCAGCAACTTAGTGAGAACTTGTTTCAAAAATAAAAAAATAACAAAAGGCTGGGAGTGTAGAATGCCCCCTGGGTTCAATCCCCACTATAAAATAAAATAAAATATAATTAATATAATATAATATAATATAATACTACAGTTGCATCCCCTCTCTTGTCCCAGAACACTGCAGGTGTATTTCTATCACTGTAGTTGCCCCATTGTAATGAAATTATCTGTGTAAGTGAACCTCTGTAAATTTGCTTTTACTGAACTGGTTTTTTGGTGATAAGCCATTACTCCCTACTGACATGCACTATAAGAAGTAGCCCCATTCAGCAACTTAGCAAGACCCTATTTCAAAATAAAAAAGTAAAAAGAGCTGGCTTGGTGGTGTACACCTGTAATCTCAGTAATTGGGAGGCTGAAGCAGGAGGATCACAGGTTTGAGGCCAACCTCAGCAACTTAGTGAGACACTCAGCAATTTAGCAAGACCCTGTTTCAAAATAAAAAATGAAATTGGGCTAGGAGTGTAACTCAGAGGTAGAATGCTCCTGAGTTCTACCCCCAGTACAAAAGAAAATCCAAACAAACAAACACACAAACAAATGAACGAACGAACAAATGAAAAAAACAAAACAGAAAGAAGTAGCGCCACAACTTTTGCTCAAGGATATTATTGAGGACGTGCGGCAGTACGTCGTGCAGTATTGCCTCTGGAAGGCCCTTGAGGGGTTCTGTTTGGCTTCCCATAAGTAATAGGCATGCTTTTCTTGAGTAATTGGTCTGCTTTTATCTGGTGGAACCTGTTTCCCCCTTTGCAGAGATTGCTCAAATGCTTAGAGCCTAATTCCTGGTGTATCCTTTGCACATAAGGCAGATGTTCGTTGCGTTTATTTTGTATATTAGCGTGTCTCTATGTATGAGACCATCCTTGCTTTCTCTTTACCTTATCTATCTCACTTCTCAGGGACTTTATCTTCTTGTGTTGTATTTCTCCTTTCCCTCTAAGTCCTTTTGAAGAAAGACCTGAGCATAATGGACTGGGTTGTTTCTCTATCTCCTTTACTTGGATCTGACACAGACTTCATAATACTCAATATGCATTTTTTTTTTTTTTGCGGTACCGGGGATTGAACGCAGGGGCGTTCTACCTCCGTGCTACGCCCCCGGCCCTATTTTTTATACTTTATTTTGAGACAGGGTCTCATGAAGTTGCGGAGAGCCTCACTAAGTAGAGAGAGAGAGAGAGAGACAGGGAGAGA
>PVJS01014309.1:0-40592 GCA_004027185.1 Glis glis
GAGAGAGAGAGAGAGAGAGAGAGAGAGACAGAGAGAGAGACAGAGAGAGCGAGAGAGCTGAGGCTGGCTGCGAACCCGGATCCTCCTGTCTCCGCCTCCCAAAGTATTGGGATTACAAGCGTGCGTCACCACACCGGCACTATTTTTTATACTTTATTTTGAAACCGGGTCTCACGAAGTTGTGGAGGGCCTCACTAAGTAGAGAGAGGGAGAGACAGGGAGAGAGAGAGAGAGAAAGAGAGAGAGAGAGAGAGAGAGAGAGAGAGAGAGAGCTGAGGCTCACCACGAACCCAGATCCTCCTGTCTCCGCCTCCCAAAGTACTGGGATTACAAGCGTGCGCCACCACGCCTGGCTATGAACCATCTTTTTATTTCACCAAAGTATTTCTTAAAAGCTCTAGAAGACATATATATATATATATAATTATATGTTAGATATATATTAGATTATTAGTATTAATATTAATATCTATATATCTAATATTAATATCTAATTCATATCTAATTAATATTAGATATATAGAGAGAGTGAATATGAATGAATGAATATAGGAATGTGGACTGCATGAGGGTACCGGTAGGTAGATTTAGGTGGATTTGCAATTGGGTGAGCAGCCATATCCAGTAATTGCCAATTCAGATCTCAAATCTAGATCTCTAGAACATTCCAGGGTCCTGACTTGGCTCCATTCTCTGCAGATCATTGAAAATATATAAATTAGTGACTTAAATAAAGATATAGAAAAATGTTTGCCAAATGTGCACATAATGACAAACTATCTCAATATTACATCAAGATTTCAATGTCCTTTAGAGAGTGGAACAATAGGAAAAGATCAAAAGGAAGAAATGCATTGGAAGCTAAATATATGATCCAACATTTATATCTGAGAAAGTCACTTGAGCCAGTAGGAGGGAGAGATCTGACTCGACAGTCCATACACAGAAGTATCTGGGCTCTGTGTTGACCACACAGTTGGCTTGCTGTGAGCCAACTGTGCGGTTTCTCTGCTGAACAAAATTAACCCCACATAACAAATTCCCTATACCTAATGCAAGTATAAGCTGCATTAACAGAAGAAGTGTGTCCAACTCTCAGGAAATGATAATTCAACTGCTCTTCTCTGGTAGACCACATCTTAAAAGTAATATCAGTGCTTCAAAGGGGACCAGCCAAGATGCTGAGTGGAAACCACATGACATGAGAAGCCTGGAGAAGAAGAGTTAGACATCTCATCTCTACATGAGGACATTTAAAAAGGTTGTCATGGAGAAAAAAATAGTTACCATACTGTATTAGATAAAAATAGATGCATGTTTTAGCTAAAGAAGATTCTTTTGATATCTAACCAGTAGGGCTACTCAGCATGTTTTGGGCTTTACTATTATGTAGTTAACTCTGTGTTTTAAAGGTGTTTAAAGCAGGGTTTATTTAACAATCTTTAAGGAGTGCCTATTCTGTGTCGAATGTTGTCCTGGGTACTGTGGATAGACTGAGATGGTGGATATTAAGGAAAGAATACGTTGACATTGACAAAGAGTAAACCAGTATATGGTGATGGTATTTCCCCATGAATCTGGGAACTAGTGCTTCAGCTGCAGGCTGAGGACCAGAGGGGCCGAGTGCCCCTTAAGTTCAAGATGCTGGTGGCTACTGGACCGACTCTCTTGTGGTGCTTACTGAGAGGCACTGGTAAGAACCACTGAACTTAGCCTCACCAGTCAGTAGAAGATGAGAGGGCTCAGCCTTTTGGGTAGTGTGTATTCAGAGCCTGGCTCTTCCCTTCCCTTCCGATTAGTGAGAGGTAGAAGGTCCTTTCTCCTGTGTGAGCCAAGTGAGGGAGGCTCTGAGGGAACAAGTATTGGGGTGTTGCCAAAATGGCGGGCAAGTATGACATTCCCTGGCAGAATCTATAGGGCCGCTTGATGCTGGTGAAGGAAAAAGTCTTGGAGAGTGTTCTTAGAGCCTAGCAGTAAAGCTTGCCATTCTTTTCCATTGCTGGCTGCTCTCTAACATGGATAAGAAGTGGGTATTTGAATATGATCTTGGAGATCAGGGAAAGTCTGTCTAAAATCAGTTAGACCCTACAGATCCTAGGGCAGAGCCCTGGATAAGGGTGTGTGGTTTGACTGGGAAGTAGAAGGGTTAGGCCTCCTACCCTTCCAGGTGGGTACAGGGGGACCCCAGTTGTAAGCATGGCTCCACCTGCAGGAATTTGGGGGAGTAGCCAAAGTGCGGGAGCTGGATCACATTTTGGAGCTCTCAATTCAGTGAGTACAAAGATATTGTGGCTGCTGCCCTAGAAGGGTAGGGGAGGAGGGGTACTGTCTTCCAAAAATCCATTCCTCTCCTCGGCAGATTCCCTGGTCAGGACCATCCCCAGTCAGAAGAAAATGACGAAAGCCTTTCATCAGTAGGCACATAATAAGAGTCTCTCCAGTGTTGTAGTGGGGGGAGGCTGTGTGTGTCTGTGGGGGTGGGCAAAGACTGTAGAAGAACTCTCTGTACTTTCCACTCAATTCTGCTTTGAACCTAAAATTTCTCTAAAAAATAAAGTCTATTAAAAGTGATCGCTTATCTGACAAGGAGTATCTCAGTCTCTCAGAATCACCTAGAGCTGATATGATTTTACTTGTTAAATTAAAGCAGCTCTAACCACTTCTACTGAGAGCAAGCCACTCTATTTTTTAGGATGATAAAGATTTTGCTAAATAGCCCAAAGAGGTAAATATTGAGGATATAAGAGACTCCAGGATACGTTTACTTGTATGCCTGTCTCGACCAGTGCATACTTGTTCATATGAATGCACCAGTGGACTAAAAAGAGAGAGCTGGTTTTTATTTTGTTATTTTATATTTTATTTTATTTTTTATTAGTACTGGGGATTGAACCCAGGGACATTCTACCTCTGAGCTACATCCCCAGCCCTATTTTGTTTTTTATTTTGAAACAGGATCTCACTAAGTTGCAGAGGGGCCTCACTATGTTGCTGAGGCTGGACACAAACCTGTGATCCTCCTGTCTCAGCCTCCCAGGTACTGGGATTACAGGCGTGCACCACCACTGTGCCTGGCTAAGAAATAACTCTTGATCCCTAAACCAGCACATAGTTGAGCCAAACTCTACATTTTGGTGGGGAGGATGATGGGGGATATCATTGTATCTTAAGAGTAAAAAAAAAATAGAAAAAAAACAGTGTCTCTTCCTTCCTGCAGCTCTTCTCCTGGGTGTGGAGGTGAGTGGAGGTTTGCTGAGGTGTGAGAGTCCAAGGCAAGAGAAGTGAGGACATTGAAAGAGATAATGAAAAGTAGTGAGTGAAAGAGTGGATTAGCCTGTGCTGGGGAAGGGGAAGAAAATAGCTTCAAATCAACCCGAGGCAGGTATGCTAAAATGAACAGGGCCAAGGTTTCAATACCAAAGGGAAATGGGTCTTAGACACAAGTGGCTGAAATTCTGTGGAACTGCCAAAATTCTATAAGGGGCCTGTTTCCCCCCTAAGAAGGAGAGATTGATACGGTATGCCAGGGGCAGTGGCTTCATGTTTATATCTCAGTAAATAGAAATTTCTCCATAAATTGGTTACCTAAATAAACAGACAAAAGACCATAGGGAAGTGGTGTGCAGTGGTTCACGCTTGTAATCCCAGTACTTGGGAGGCTGAGACAGGAGGATTGCAGGTTTGAGGCCAGTGCATGGTAACTTAGAGAGACCCTGTTTCAAAACAAAAACAGATGATCATAAAATAGGGCCAGGGATGTAGCTCAGAAGTAGAGTGCCCCTTGGTTCAATCCTCAGTACCACACATACACCAAAAAGTTCAGAGGGACAAGTGCTGGCAATAAGATAGAACAAGTAATGATGAAGAAGGTGGTGGAAGGGAGGGAGATTTATCTTGGTAAGGGTATGGGGGGTGGGGATCACCTTGAGGAATAGCTTTTGAGATGAACTCTGCATGAAAAGAAGGATCCAGCGGGGCATGGTGGTGCATGCTTGTAATCCCAGTACTTGGGAGGCTGAGACCGGAGGATCCAGGCTAGCAGCTAGCCTCAGCTACTTAGTGAGGCCTCCGCAACTTAGTGAGACCGTGTTTCAAAATAAAGAATAAAAAATAGGGCTGGGGGTGTAGCTTGGAGGTAGAATGCCCCTGGGTTCAATCCCCAGTACCACAAAAAAAAAGAAAAGAAAAGAAGGACCCAGCCATGTGATGGCAGGAGCAGTCAGCTCCTGTAGCTAAAGCCTTGGTAAAGGCAAAGAACATGAAATTGGCCAGTATGGCTAATAGACAGAAGACATGGAATGAAATGAAGACAGGGATCAGTTCCTGGAGGCCGTGTAAGGCCATGGGACAAAGGTTGCACTTTATTCTTGACATGAAGTTAAGTCTTTGGAAGGTTTCTGTCTAGAGAGGGATGTGGAGGTGATGAAGGCAGGGGAGGAAACAAGGAGGTCAACTCAGTAGCAACCAGTTCTCTTTGCTGACTAAGGTATTAAAATCTCAATTGTTGTGTCACCACTAAGGATATATACAGAAACCAGTGGAAATCCTAATGGCGAATGCTAGACAAGTCACTTCTTCTCTCAGTTGTAAAATAATTTCTAGTAAGATATTAACAGCCATTGGGCATGGTAGAGCACACCTGTAATCCGTGTACTTGGGAGGCTGAGAAAGGAGGATCACAGGTTCGTGGCCAGCCTCAGCAATTTAGTGAGGCCCTCAGCAACTTAGTGAGACTCTGTTTCAAAATAAAGAATAAAAAATCAGTAGAGCTCAGTGGTAGAATGCCCCAGGGTTCACTCCCCAGTACCACACACACAAAAAATAGGGCTGGGGGTGTAGCTCAGAGGTAGAATGCCCCTAGGTTCAATCCCTAGCACCCCCCCAAAATATATATATATACATATATGTGTATATATGTACATGTATGTATATAGTATATATGTATATAATATGTATATTTATATATACATATTATATGTATATATGTATGTTTATATATATATTATATGTATATATGTATGTTTATATATATTATATGTATATATGTATATTTACATATACATATATGTAATATATGTATATTTACATATACATATATGTAATATATGTATATTTACATATACACATACATATATACATATATAATATATACATATAAATATATGTATATATTATATATGTATATAAATATATGTATATATATACATCAATAGCCACATGTATTGCGTGCTTATGAAGTGCTGTGCCATGTGCCGCCATAGGAATGACTCTCACCTTCTTTAATCCTCACAGGAATATGCACTAGCAATGCTGTGGAAGAGGTGGCAGCTGTTAATAGCCAAATATAAGACTTGACAAGCTATCAATTTAGTCAAGCAAACGATTAGCAGTGCAGTGATTTAAAGCCAATTCCATATTTGACTAAATTCCGTCTTTTTAAAGAACTGCCTTATTTACAGGCCGAGCCTTGGAGAAAAGACTTTGATATCCAAAGAACACTTGAAATATTCTTCTCTAGATGCAGAGATATTTTGAAATCACAGGCATTGTCAGCCATGCCTCCCTGAAAAACTACCAAGTCATTTTCTAAAATACCCTCCGCATGTTGTGGTTTTTAATATTCTGAAATTTTATGTCACGCAGAAAACCCACATTGGAGCCCACTATTTCTGGAGATTCCATGGAGCTGTGTGACATGGAATGAAGGGTGACCATGGATTTAAAATTGGAAATTTTTTGTCAGCCAAGGAGATTTTTTTTTGGTCTGTCTCCCTGAATTCAATTTTACAGTTTTTACTTGATGAAATGATCAAAGCCTTTTGCTTCTAAGCTAACATTCCTTTGAAATATAAAATTAACAGTTCAAAACTTAAAAGGCGAAATAATCATGGTTTCAGGTTTCTGAATATGACGAGGTATTGTAGATATTTGGGAAGAGAAAGTCCTTTTTAAAAACAAGAGTCTAGATTTGGAAAGGAGCCTGCTTTTTTTGCTACACAGGTGGAAAATGTGTGTGGTCTTTGTCCTTTTGCATGGGTTCTGTGTGTTTTTATGAGTAGCATGATGGTTGTTGTCACCCTTGATAATGAAGACTTATATGTTTTCCATAATCATTAACTATAAATATTGAGTGAGTAAACAAAATTTCATAAACATTTAAATTTCATTCTAAACAAACGAAAAATATGATAAAAGCAGAGAAAATGGCTAGGAAAGCCAAACTGCTGCTGACACTATAGAAGCAGTCTCCTTCCTGAGTATTAGAAAGGAAAAATGCAGGCCGGGCGTGGTGGCGCAGGCTTGTAATCCCAGTACTTTGGGAGGCGGAGACCGGAGGATCCGGGTTTGTGGCCAGCCTCAGCTTTCTGTCTCTCTCTCTGTCTCTCTGTCTCTCTCTCTCTCTCTCCTCCCCCCCCTCTCTACTTAGTGAGGCCCTCCTCAACTTCTTGAGACCCAATTTCAAAATAAAGTATAAAAAATAGGGCCGGGGGTGTAGCGCGGAGGTAGAACGCCCCTGGGTTCGATCCCCGGTACCACCAAAAAAAAAAAAAGAAAGGAAAAATGCCCGGTAAGTGGAAATGTGCAGGTACTTCACAGACAGTAGTACATGCAAGAGTAAGAGGCACAGGCGGGCTTCTAGGAAGTCAGCTAATGTTCTGATGTCTAATATATTACATCATTATTATAAATTGAGCCCTTTGCTAGTCATTTAACAATAGGCCATGCTGCTACAGATATTATTCCCATTTTATTGGTGGAGAAGCTAAAACTTAGAGAAGTGGGAAAGTTGAGTTTTGAAATCAGATCATTGTACTACGTTATCTTTTAGGTGTTGGCAAAAGCTGTAAAATTTAGGAGATTGGTGAAATGAAATGTACAGAAAGATGTAATACATTTGCATTAAAATCAGTAAGATTATCCTCTGGATTTCCATGCTGTCGGTGGTAATATCCCCTTTTTCATCTCTTATTTTAGTAATTTGGATTGATTCTCTCTTTCTTTTGGTTAGGTTGGCTAGTGGTTTGTCTATCTTGTTTATTTTTTCAAGGAACCAGCTTTTGGTTTTGTTGATTTTTTTGTATTGTTTTTTTAATCTCTACTTCATTGATTTCTGCTCTGATTTTAATAATTTCCTGTCTTCTACTAGCTTTGGGGTTAGACTGTTCCTGTTTTTCAAGGGCTTTGAGGTGTGTCAATAGGTTGTTTATTTGGTGATTTTCTGTTCTTATGTGGGCATTCAGTGCTATGAATTTTCCTCTTAATACTGCCTTCAGGGTGTCCCAGAGATTTTGATATGTTGTGTCTCTGTTTTCATTTGTTTCTAGGAATTTCCTAATTTCTCTCCTTATTTCTTCTCTGACCCATTCCTCATTCAGCAGTATGGTATTCAGTCTCCACATGTTTATGAGGTTTCTCTGGGTCTTCTTATAGTTGATTTCTAGTTTCATTCCATTAATTTTATTGATTAGTAAAGTTTTCTGTGTGTCACTGATTTCTGGTTCACGTGCTTCTTCCTAGAACACATGTTCTTGGCAACTGTGGATCTGACCTATTTTTACTTGCCTCTGTCTGTGACTAAATCCTTTGTTTTCCTGCTGTGCACCCCCACCCCAATGCCTCTTCATCCTCTTCCCCTGCCAAAGGTGGGGATCAGTATGTCCTTTGGGCTGGGTATTATAATATTTAAGTTTTTAATTTTTATTTTGTATTAGAAGTTGACAATTGTGGCAGAAGCTCAAGCGTGTATGTGTGTGTATGCACATATATATACATACATCTTAATTTTTAAATGGATTACATTTTGGACTGATCTTCCAAACACCTGGAAAACCCTTTTAGACCATAGTGTAAGTATGATTGAAGAATTACTGCTTCTAGGAGTACTTCTAATTCAGATATTTACCATGCAGTGACCTAGGCAGTCATCATAACAGTTAAGTTGGGGGGGACAGAAAAAGAAAAGAAACACCATCAATACAGAGGAAGACAGTAAGTAGTGTTGTTCTAAGAGCCAAGTGCAGTCTTAACCATGACCTACTATCATGTTTGTGCTGTGAGCCAGCTAGTTCCGAGGAAGAAAAGTTAGAATGGGTAAGTGCAATTTTAATATTGTTGCCAACTATTAATTGCCTAAAACATAGGACTTAGGTTTGGATGAGATATTGTTTTATCAGCATTCAACTCAATTATTAAACTGGAATAGAAAGAAACAATAATGAAAAAATCCTCCAAGAGTTCAAGAGATAAAAATTGCTCTCATCTTTTCACTATATTTCAGTGTCCTTTCTAATATGAATCTAATCTTGTATTTACTGCCTTAAAACATGGTTGAATTTAGTCCAACAAACTTAATAACTGGTAGTTATCAATTAGTGACTAATCTTTTTTCTAAATATGTTTTTGTGTCAGTAGCTGAGGTCCCTGTTTTAAAATACCATGACAAGTAGATTTTCTAGTGACAGCATAGACATATGTGGTCTTTTTTTCTAAATAAAGTCTACTTAGGGATATTTAAGTATAATTTCACAGACCTAGAAGATCCACCACTTTGACTTGTGGTTGGAACTTTCCAAAAAACTGGATCTATTCGCTTCTTTTTAATATCACAGTGACATAGCTAGAATGATTAAGTTGACCAGTTACCTTGCTGGAAGTTAGTAGCATCTATTTGCCACCTTTATCTTCAGAAGAATAAAAACTACCAAGGAGAGAAAATAATTTAACAGTTTAGGTTTGGGTTTGTTATATTTCTTTGTAGTTCGTTTCTTTAAGCCATTTTCCTTCTGCAGCGATTGGGCTGGGGTCCTTCACGGAAGTAGCTGGGAAGGAGTGGGGCCCCAGAGCCCACTGGTGAGGGCAGGGTTTAGTGGAAAACATTCCTGGCCATGACACTCTACAGTGTGGAATCCAGGACTCTGAGTTCTTTCTGTTTCTCTTCATCTGTATCTCTTTCTATCTTCTTTAAATAATAACTGCTGTATTTGCAATACCTGTGAATGTGAGTGAGTATAAGTGGCTTTCTCCTGTAGCAGCATTTTGAAAAATGTGAAGCTGTTATTCCTCGTAAGCATTTAGAAGTAAAGTTGAAAGACTAGAAAGTGTTAGCAATTGTACATCACACAGTCGCTTATCTCTTTTTCAATATTGTAACGTTCAGCACTGTGTACATTCCCATAGGAAGCTCAGTGGAATCTCCCTTTCTTCCACTTAGAGAGAAAGCTTTAATTTCTTTCCTGTATCTATGCTGAATGATAATTGTACATTGAGATTCCTGTTTCCTGATTTATGATGATGATTGTGGCAACAGAGGAATAATACAAATTTGGTCACTCTGACATAAAATAAATTGAAACTCTCCCTGAATAATTACAAGGCTTGATAATGATGGTCCTCCCCTCTCCACCACCTTCCTAGGAGGAGAGCAGCAAAGTGACACTTGTATGAATCGACAAATGACTGACGTGTTTGAGACAGGCCAAGAAAATGGTACCGTTCGTAGGTCCTGCTGGAAAGAGATGAATTCTAATTATCTATAAATATTATAACTGTTTATCACTAGGGGCCTACTTATAAATGTTCTTCTTTTACTACCCCTTACCTGCTAGACTGCTTAAAAGAAGTGAAATAGTCAAAGAGATGACTCAGGGGGAGGTAATGCCTGGTGAAAGGCAAACCCTGCCCCATGCTCCTGGGGGAGATGATTGCTTGATTTTTAACCTGTGTTGAGGTGATGGGGACAGACAGCTGTGGGGTAGATAACTGTGGATATAAGGATCACAGGAGGATGTGAGCAGGACAGACTCATGGGGAAACATCCATCCTTGATGCCTCTCTGCTCAGGGCTGTGCCCAGGAGTACATATAAACCTTGTCCTAGAGATCCCTGTCAATAGGATAAGGAGAGTGATTCCTCAAGAGTCTTTTCTAAGCCGGGCGTGGTGACGCACGCTTGTAATCCCAGTACTTGGGAGGCTGAGACAGGAGGATCTGGGCTCGCGGCCAGCCTCAGCTACTTAGTGAGGCCCTCCGCAACTTAGTGAGACCCTGTTTCAAAATAAAGAATAAAAAATAGGGCTGGGGGGTGTAGCCCAGAGGTAGAATGTCCCTGGGTTCAATACCCAGTACAACAACAACAACAAAAAGTCTTTTCTAGCATTGCTTTGCGATTACATAATACTAATAGCCCTTTGAAAATGAAATAGGACCACCATATGACCCAGCTATACCACTCCTTGGTATCATTCCAAAAGAATTAAATTCTGAATACTAGAGTGATACGTGCACATCCATGTTTATCGCAACACAATTCTCAATAGCCAAATTATGGAACCAGCCCAGGTGTCTGTCAACAGATGAGTGGATAAAGAAAATGTAGTATATTCACACAATGGAATTTTACTCATCCATAAAGAAGAACAAAATCATGTCATTTGCAGGAAAATGGATGGAACTAGAGGATATTATGCTAAGTGAGATCAGCCCATCTGAGAAAGTCAAGGGTTGTATGTTTTTTTCCCCCCTCATATGTGGAAGCTAGAGAGAAAATAGGAAAGAAAAGAGATTCCAGATAAATGAGGAGAAAGACCAGTAGAGTAGTGGGGAGGAGAAAAAGGAGTTTTGATGAAGGAAACAGTTCAAATAATGCTATGTCCATATATGAAGGTATCACTACCAATCTCATTAATATGTATAAGAGGGGGTGGGATCTGTAGGGAGTCACACCAAATACTGTGTGCGTGTATGTTTGTATCACATTGAACCTCACAATGATGTATAATCACAATGCACCAATAGAAGTATATTAAAAAAAGAAAACAGAAACCATCCTTAAAATATTCTTTTAGGCTCTGCACGACTTTCCAAAAATGGGTGCAGTTGATTGTTACCACCCCCTCCTCAGTTTCTGTGTGTTCATAATCTTTGTCACCAAATTTAAGTAGAAATCCCCTTTTCATCTTGCACTTAATTGGGTTAGGATCCATTCTGTAGGAACACATTTTACTAGCTTTTACTTCTGCTTCCTTTAATGAAAATTCCTCACATGCAGTTCAGTGCGGAGAAAGGGCAAAAGAGAAAGGAGATAAAGTTTGCAGAGAGCTTACAGCGGTATAGGCAGGCCTTTGTGCTCACTGTGTTTGTTTATAAAGGATCTCACTTAATACTCACAAAATGTAGGTATTCAGGGAACCAAAGCTCAGACAGATTGGGTAACTTGCTTCACGTAACACAATTAGCATTTGATAGAGATACGATTCACATCCTAAGGTTTTTGGCTTCAAAGCTCTATCAGAGTGGCTACACCTTATAGCAAAATTCGTGCTAGAGCGGACAGAATTACAGAATGTACAGTGTAATGATTCTTGGTGTTTACAGTGCTTATCCGGGCTGGCCAGGGCTGATTTTACAGACCCTGCAAGAGGGCAATGACATGACAAATCAATATATATAATTAGAAAAAAGGAAAACGTTGGAAATCTATATTTGCTTTAATAACTAAAAAGGTACTAGTCTCCTGCCAAATTGACATACATTTTTGGGGTCAGAGGCTTTAAGAGATACTCCTTTACATGGTACTTGTGAAAAATAATGCCCTTTGAGTGTCCAGCCACCTGCTGCAGCTGAGCTCTCACACAGCTGAGCTAACTCCTCCTGTTACTTCCTCAGATGGTCTAGACTGAGGATGTGCAACAATGGAGACAGTTGCTCTTTTAAAGAAAATGTTGGGATGTTACAACTAGATGCTTTAAAAGGTACCAGTTTTCTTTGGTTGAAAAGCTCAACAGCTTTCAAGATCTAACATTCACAGTTCCAAAGCATTTCCCCGAATATGGTAGCACATTTCATTGTAGAGCTTGATTCCATGCATCTGTGGCAGTGGCAGTGGCACTTGACATGATCTTCTTCCCCTATTTCCGTCCCTGTCGTAGCTACTTTGATCAGTCCCTCAATAATAACACCTCCTCCTTCCATACCACTACAACCTGTGTCAATTAGGGATTGCATTAGACTGCAGGTAACAGATCTGGCTGTATGTTGGCTGAACCACATAGAGGCCTGCTTTTCTGAAATAACACAAAGCCCATAGGGGACAGCCTGGAATTGGTGCCGTGGCTCCAGGATGTCATCAGAGTTCCAGGAGCCCTCTATTTTTCAGCTGTGTCTTCCTCTGTACGTGGCTTTTATGCTTCTGGCGGCCTCACATGACAAGATGATGGTTCTACTTCAAGCCTTGTAGTGTCATTCAGGGCAGGAAAAAGGAAGCAAGGTGTCAAACGGAAAGGGGCTGCGTTGCCATCAAGAAAGCAGAATTGTCTAGAAATCCCCAGCAGCCTCCTGCTTACTGGTCAGCATTGTCATAATGGCCTCCTAGCTGCAAGGCAGATGGCAAAGGGAGTAATTTAGCTGGCCTCCTTGCTACCTTAAAAAGGACTGGTGAACAGGTGTTGGGTAAATAGCAGTGTTCACCTGGATCCTATTTCCAACCCTGAGCTGGGTACTCACACTTATGTGGAAAGTGCAGGAGGAGAGAAGGAAAGGAGGCCTCTTGCTGGTGGCCGGGGTCACTTTATGATCTGCACTGTGTGATTTACTCTTCTCTCTCTCATGGGGGGATACCTCTGCTCCCTCTGACTTTGGTGACCCATATTCCTAATTATTATTATTTTTTTATTACTCATTACCTGATGTCATTTTCTTAGGTACCCATCCCTGACCCTGCAGACGAGATGAGGCAGCCCCTTTTATATGTGCCTCTAGCACCTGGACCATGTTTTTGTTTTTTTCTCCCTTTTGGAGCATTTATCATCATTATACTTCTTGGTGTGTGTGTGTGTGTGTGTGTGTGTGTGTGTGTGTGTGTGTGTGTGTTTCCAATGTCTTACTCCCTTCTCTTCTAGGCTATAAATTCCATGAGAACAGAGGCCATATTTATCTTGTACCTGAATATCTCTTCCTGCCCCAGTGTCTAACACAGTACCGAGGACAGAATAGATCCTCAATAATATTTGTTGAATGAATTAATCATGAATGGATTCTTTTTGTTGGATTTCTTTTTGTCCTCTTCCTCCCTTCTCACAGTTAACATTGAAGTACTCTCATAGGCATTCCTCCATTCATTTGTATTTCTTTTTCTGTCCTTGCCTCTCTGGATTATTCATATTTTCATTCTCTCTCTCTCTCTCTCTGTCTCTCTGTCTGTCTGTCTCTCTCGCTCGCTCGCTCGCTCGCTTGCTCTTAGTTGTTACTCTTTTCAGGACTCTACATTTCCACCCCAGTTCTCTTACTCAGGTCTCAGTATCACATGTCCAAGTGCCTATTGCCTTTGACCTGGAATGCCTGTCCATCTCTCCACACTTAACAAGTTCCAAATGACACTTATCAGCACTCCATCTCAATTTTCTAGTCTGGAAATGATGACACCTTGCTTTGTTACTTACCCTTGGAAACTTGGTGTTATTTGTGGCATCATTTATTTACCCCATCAAGAGCTGTTTCCTTGTAGCAAATAGCTCTGGCTGTTCTTCATTCTCACCCCAGTACACAATGTGTAGGTTTATGGGTGCGGGTACATGTGAGTCACAAGATCAAAAGTGACAGCAGTCAACCAATCAATATTCCCCATCAAGCATGGGACTGAGGCTTTGCCAGTCCCATGCTTGGACCAATCAATTCAGATAACTGGGGATTACTCTGTAGTAAAACTTAAGAAGATTTGGCTACTTAAAATTGGTGGTGCATTTTATGATGGTGGGTATGGACATCTTTTGTACTGTTGATGAAAAGATCACAAAGTGCTATTAAACAACTACAGAAATATAGTTGTAATAATAAAAGGTTTCGTAAAGACAGATTAGATGGTCCCACTCAATCAACTACATAATACAGAAATTAGTGAAAATGTATTGAAATTAATAGGTATGAAATTTGGAAAAGTTAGCACAATCGCTTCACAGATTATCTCATTAATCAAGATGTGCATTTTCTTTTACAGGAAAATAGTGAATCATATGAACAGATTGGATGAATAAGTAAATAAGGCAGTGTCTCTGTGATGCCAAAATGATTGGTTAAAGAGGGGGAAATGTTGACAAACTTTCTATCTAGAATTTGTAGTTAGAAAAAATCTAACGTTTTCTTAAAAAAAAAACTAGTGTTTGAAAAAAATGAGTGAGTGAAGCTGCATTTTAACATGAAACTTTAAAAAGTCACATGCAAGTGGATAATTTTCACATGGCTTTAGATTTATGACCCATGTAATAGTTCAGAAATCTAGTGAGCACCTTCCACATTATCCCATCAGCCTATGGAGATTTCAAGTTCCTTTATTTTTTCCTGTTTAGATTGAGAGTGAGCAGTGGTTTATGATACCGTTCATTTTTTTAGTTCATTGCATTTGTCAAGTTGAAATTCATATCTGTCACCATATTGTTCTTTGGGACAGACTTTTGGATAGATAGATATTTAGAAATATAGGTCACAGAAGAAAAGAAGCATAGTGGTATTAATAATGTGGTCACATCACTTGTAATTTCCCTGATTTTACACCTTTTCTTCGCTCTGTCATTCAAGCATCCATTTGATAGGGGGATTATAGACAGATAAAAGTGTTATGTATGGGATCCATGAAGTATTTGTTTCCTTTTCAATTTACTTCAGTTAGCTTTGGTCCTCTTCTCCTTTATGGTCCTGTATCTAGCATTGGAATATAGGCCATGTTTAGGTTTCTGCAACAGCGTGAATCCCATGGGAGGATTAGTGTCTCGCAAAGGACACCAGAGACCAAGAATCTATTCCCTTTATTGGTGCACATATTTCATTTATTATTTTTAGGGCTTCTTCTCCTCTGGACATTTTCATATATTTTCCAATAAGATAAAGTAAATATTATTTTAGGTTTTCATCCATCATAATAATGGAAAGCTGCTGTCATAAGGAGAAAGCTGAGGCTGGAGAACTAGGACAATTAAGTAAAAAATCTAAGCTCATTTGTATGACAGAAACAGTGAGCGAAAGGCATGTAAGAGATACACAAATAGGTGTATAATCTTTTTCTTTGGATCTCATCTTCAAGGATGTCTCAGGACAGGTGGTGATAGTTCATATAGTCAATTCTACCGAAATCATTCTAGTCTATTGTCATTATTCAGCATTAAAACTAAGTCCTTCCCTTTCCACTTGGTTGGGCTGGTGTTTTTATATATTCAACCAATTTTCCGTAGCTTGATATATGTCACCCTAGTGAAATAAGAAAACCAGCTCTATCAATAAACAAACAAACAAACAATACAGTAACAACCAATACTGGGATTTGTAAACTATGCTGTTTATAAGAAATTTTCTCTACCTTTATCATTTTTATGGAGGTAGAAAATTCAAAAGCAAGAGATAGCCATCAACTTAATGTTTTAGATGCAATAGGGCAGTGGCCAGAATTGTAAGCAGTGGAAGTTCAAATCGAGAATGTTGTTGAGTGGCCTGTATCTTAAGGTTGAAGGTCAATGGATGAGTAGAGAAATGATCTTGAAACTATAAGGGGCTTACCTGCCAACTATCCATCTCCCCACCTTTCCTCTTTCCACTTGGACCTCTAATTTCCCAAATGCTCCGGCTCTATCCAATCAGCATATCCTAACCATCGGGACACAGGAATTGGTCTCAGAGTAATCATGTGACCTAATAGGAGGACACATGGATTGGAAGGTCAGAAGGATTCTTTCTTTCTCTTCCGTGTGTGTGTGTGTGTGTGTGTGTGTGTGTGTGTGTGACTCTTCTCCCCTCTAAGGTTGGATGCACATCAAGTATTATGCAGTTTTCTGGCTACAAGTCCATGGACTTTCATTCATAAGAAGGTCAGACTTAAGGTGGAATTGACACTCTAAGTGGCAGGAAGAAAGCATCTTAGGCGATTTAGAACCATCCCATTTAAAGGCAAGTGGAAAAACATTTAATTGCTTATAATTTCTTTGCTGCTTATTGTAAATTTTTAATCAAAATTTTGAATGTGATACTTTTAAAATTAATTATAATAGCATCTATCAAGTATCGAGTTTTTATTATGTTCTAGGCATTGTACTAGATAATTTATATTCCTTTGTTTGTTTAACCTGCAAAAACATTTACTAAGTTAAATGTCACCAGTCTCCATTTACATATGAGGAAATGGAGGCACTGAGAGCTATTTGCAAAAGCCACACGGCTAGCAAGTGGCAGAGTCAGAATCCAGTCCTACAGGCCATGCTTCTAACATAGTAAGCGATGCTCAGACTTTGAATTTGGAGAGAACTATTCTGAAGGTCATTTAGGTCTTTATCCTAAATATCCTTAAAGCAGCCCTTCGAGGACAGTTTTGCAGATGGATGGAGCCTTTGCGCATTAGAGAAGTTAAAATCTTGGTCATGATTTTATAATAAATGGGATGAAAAAA
This sequence comes from Glis glis, assembly GCA_004027185.1. Taxonomy (NCBI): domain Eukaryota; kingdom Metazoa; phylum Chordata; class Mammalia; order Rodentia; family Gliridae; genus Glis; species Glis glis. Next base: position 16,423 of record PVJS01014309.1, read on the forward strand.
ACACAGCAGCAGCGTGGTAGGAAATAATTTGGCTCTGTGAATGCAGTTCACTCGGCTGCCTTTGAGGTCAGTGGGCTGTTTGCTGTTCTGTCTTCCCAGTATCCCCAGGCATCCTGCCTTTCCATCTTTGACCTTGTCATCATGAATTACCATGTTCTGGGAACCCAGATGCTGCCTTGTCTGATTAGCCTCACTGCACTCGAAGAGGAATGATCCTTTGCATTTCCATAGTAGCCTGTAACTCACCGAGAGTCTTCTCATCTGTGATCTCATTTGGGTCTTTCCACCACCCTAGGAGATGGGCTGATGGACTCATTCTTCCTGTCTTAGGTGATTGCATGTCAGTTTGCTTTGAGTTAATTTGCATCTTTAAGTATTAGTCATTTTGGGTTCTGTCTTGTATGTTGCTAGACTCTTAGTAAGCTCCATCACGAGAGGAACTAGTTGTAAGTTTTAGGTGCTTGACATTCCTTCACTTGGTACACAGTGGCTTCAAAACAACAAAGACGAAAAACAACAAAAACAAAAAACCAAAACTCATTAACATGTGAAAATTTCCCATATAATTGCTTCTAGTGATGTGGAGCTGGCACTGGCTTTCCAGAGACAATTGTTAAGTATTCAGGAATATGTCAGCAGGGCAGTTATCTGTTGGCAGCTTGACATGTGCAGTAGGATTATCTATACCATGAGAATTCGCAAAGGCTACGCATGAGGGCTCCTCTTCATCTCTGCTCCCCCAAGAGCCAGTTGATCAGGACACTCTGGGTTATAATGTCTCCTACAGTCCACAGGCAGCTGCACTTCTTTCTCCTCTGTGGATTAGCTAATGGCCATCGCCCGAATGTCCACACCAGGGGAGAAGGTGAAAGTGAGGTCATAGTGTTTAGTCTCCCTGTCTTTTGCTGTCCTGAGGCTCTGAGCGAGAATGGTGGTTTATGTTCACTGTAGAAAACCAAACTACAGAAAACTGCTCAGGGAAAGCTGCGTTGGTTGGGTATCATGAGAAGCCCGCCTCCTTCCCGGCTCCAGCCCGAGTCTTTCTACTCACCTTTGATTAAACCAGTAAACTGATCCAGCTGTGCTATAGGGATTTCACAGACTGTAACAGGACACTTAGGGTTGCAGGTAAAAGCATCCTTGATCAAAAGTGGGCTAAACCAGAAGGAGCTTTACCATTCACTTCACAGAAAGTCTGGAAATAGGAGGTCCAGAGTTGGTTCACTGTTTTAGCAGTGGCCTCAGTGACCCCAAGCTATTTCTTGTCCCCTCTCTGTCACCTCAGTGTGTGAGTAATGTTTCCTCACTGGCTGCAATAGATCTAAACAGTAGGAAACCAACATACACCTAAACCCTCGAGAATATCCTGGATTTGTGATAGGAAGGTTAGAGAGCTCCCGTTTTTTGCCTCTTTTCTGGAATAATGGCATGATTTCCTCTTTAAATAAAGAGTATATGGAATGTAAGGGACATGACATATCTCATGGAGTAATAAAGATAGTTTTATGGTAAAAATGATTTTGAGTTATTCATTTCCAATTATCAGGCAATTCCAGCGATTCTACGTGATGAGAAATTAATTAAGGAAGCCAGCAACCCAAGACCGTCGTAGAAGTTGTAATATGAGCTAAAGAGAAAACACTGTAAGAAGAATAAGCAGAAGCTTTCATTATAACAGGGGAGGCAGTAAAATGCTATTTAAGTGGAATTGAAGGCTCAAATGGCTGCAATTATAGAGAACTGAAAAAATGTTCACATTAAGAAAAAAATAATATTTTTACTTTTATGGGAAGCAGAATTAGATGAAGCTGCCACAGGAGGCAAGCTCTCTGAAATCGTAGGAGTTAGTGAGCCCCACTGCTGAGTTCCTTGGTCTTCTCTGTTTCTATTGCTAACACAGTAACTGGTACACTGTGTGTGTATTGAATAAGAAGAAAAGATGGTAAAGGATTCATAAAGAGAACTGTGAGACCAGGTAGAGATTCATCATGGCAGAAGAGGGCCCAGGCCCAGGCTGTTGGAACTGGGGTAGATCGGCTTCCTGTGGAGTTGTGGAGTTGTTGGTGTTTGGATCGTCTATTTCTTTCATTTGCTATAGAGGAGACAGGGTGGCCTCAGAGTCGGGGTGAAATGACTATGAAGGACAGAGAGCTGTAGGGCTAGGATTACTGCACCCGTGTTTCCTTGGAGGGACAGTTTTCTGGTTCAATCTCGTTGACACCTAATATTACCTTTCTTTCCATAACGTTGGTTAAAGTTAAGTAATGAAGCTGGGAGTGGTGGTGCACACCTGTAGTCCCAGTACTTGGGAGGCTGAGACAGGAGGGTCACAGGTTCAAGGCCAGCCTCAGCAACTTAGCAAGACCTTCAGCAACTTAATGAGATGCTGTCTCAAAATAAAAAATAAAATAGGGCTAGGGGTGTTGCTCAAAGGTAGCATAGCCCCTGGATCAATCCCCACTAACCCCACCCCCAATTAAATAATGAAACAATTACAGTTGATTCACAGGTGGCTGATATTTATATTTACTGTCTTAATTAACTACTTATAATCATTTTTGGGGAGAGGTGGGCAATCAGTATAAACATGAAGCTGGATTAGAGGGCAGCTCGAGTATTCATGCTGGCTGCATCATCAACATAAAATGCACAGGGAGCACATTCCATGCTAAGAAAGTATCGAAAATACTGTTCCAAAGCTTAGGGTATGAACAAAGTCTTGAAATTCTTCTTTAAGATTTTTCTTTTTTAAAAGAGTGATGTATAAGTACATATGGTATAAAACATTTGTTGGAAGTCTGTCTTTAGTAAATGAGAAATAAAAATTTTCTTTAAGTGTTGAACATCAAAATCCATTTTCATATTTGAAAAACTACCAAGCCATCCTTAGAATACAGTGGGTTACATAGGAGAAGGGGCCTTATGGGAACACCTTGGGTCACTGGAGACATGCTCCTGAAGGAGATTGTGAGATTCTCATACCTTTGTCTTTCTCTTTTGCTTCCTGGGCATAAAGTAAACAGATTGCTGTGCCACATACTCTTTCCATTGCCATTGGGCATGTCTACTAGATGCCCAAAGTAGTGGATCCAACCCATTTTGAACGGTACCTTTCAAAATTATGAGCCCAAATCAACCTTTTCCCTTTGTTAAGTTAAAAAAAATACAATGGGTTGTCTTTTTCTGTAGACATCCTCATTAGGCATCAGACACAGAGAAAGGGGAGGACTGTACATGCGAATGGTTTAATAAATATGATATTACAGCATCACAGTGCCACATCCTAAGTAAGATATGTAAACTGAGTACAAGCTGGAAGCTCTACATTTGTGAAGGATAGCAGTTTCCTTTTAACACTTTTAGTTGATGTAGTTAAACCTCAAGTCATGCTCTGCCTGTGAGCTTTCATATGAAATGCATATGTTCAAGTGAGCCCTGTGACCACTAAATTTTGAGTTCTCTTTCTGGTATAGCATCACCCTTTTAACAAAGAGTATGTAAAAGACAAAGGGTATAGAATTTTATAAATATTACTTTGAGTTTAAGGTTATACTATTTGTATTCCATGAATTTATGATTGTTTTATAGAATCTGACACTTAAATGAAATGTCTCTTACATATTACCTCTGACTGAATAATACAGCAAATTCTTTTTGTGTGTGTGTGTGGTACTGGGGATTGAACCCAGGAGCATTCTACCTCTGAGCTATACCCTATTTTATTCTTTATTTTTGAAAGAGGGTCTCACTAAATTGTGGAGGGCCTCATTAAGTAACTGAGGATGGCTGCAAACCTGCAATCCTCCTGTCTCAGCCTCCCAAGTACTGGGATTACAAGTGTGTGCCACCACGCCAGCTAAATTCTTTAAAAATATGTAAGAAAATGAACTAATATCTAGTTGATAAGCAAAATTCAAGGATGACAATAAGTAACAGTGAACTAGATGGCAATCTCTGTGAGTTCAGTTTTCTTTTTTAAGAATTACTATCCTCCTCTTCCTCCTTCTCCCCCTTTCCTCCCTCCCACTTTCTCCCTTCTCCCTGTTCCTTTAATTAAATCCTATATAGCAAGTGGCTTTGGACATCATGGAGACTCAAAAAGCAGCTTTTGAATTGATGAGTGGATATGTAAATCTTTTCATCCCTGCTCAAATCTGACCCGCTATGTCAAGTATACTGAGTGATTGATAAGCATTTGTTGAACGAATTTTCCGAATTGCAAACATTTTCCTCTAGGGGGCTTGATTTGATAATTTTTTTTTTTAGCTTAAATCGTACTGAACACAATACTATCAAAATGTTGTTGAGTAAAGCTTTTAGTGGGTAATAAATAAAAGGAGGCTTTTATAATTAAACATCACATTATGCAAATAAATGTTGGGGGAGAGATTGAAATTAATTTGATCACCCAAGTAGATGGTTTTCCTCTTACAGTTTTGTACATCATTTTTCATGTATTGGTTTTATTTATAGTTACTTGCTAAAATCTAGCCATTTTTACCACTTTCAGAAGTTTCGACATACTTGCTTACCACCTGTACAGTTATTACTCAATATTCTCTTTAAGTTGATTCACTTTGCAATCTAAATTTAAAGAGAAAACTTTATATTAGTTCTGTGAATAGAAAAACCAGTATCCTCAGCTGCAAACAGAAGGCAACTATAAAAATAAATATAATGTGATGAAAATGACATTAAATTTTGGCCAGGTTCTTTTGCCTGGAGGAAGACTGAGCCTGAAATTAGTTTTCTTGAAAAGAGCATTTGGTAGCTGGGCTCAGTGGCGCACACCTGTAATCCCAGTACTTGGGAGGCTGAGACAAGAGGATTGCAGGTTCAAGGCCATCCTCAGTAACTTAGCGAGACCTTCAGCAACTTAGTGAAACCCTGTTTCAAAAATAAAGATTTAAAAGGGCTGGGGGTGTAGTTCAGAGGTAGAATGCCCCTGGATTCAATCCCCAGTAACACACACACACACACACACACACACACACACACACACACACACAGAGAAAAGTATAAAAGACATTAGATGCTAAACTGAGCTTCATTCCTGCCCATGTTTTAAGGGTTGAAAAAGAAATAAAAGGTGATTAACTTCTTTCTATGCTAACTCAAGTCTAAACTTCAACAAAGAAAAAAAAACTAGATTTTTTTTCATAGTTCCAAATTAGTAGGGCTGTAACTTGTAAATTTTAGTACTCTCTAATTTTTGTGTGATGTAAAAATTTTCTCTTCATTTTTAATTTTCTTTAAAACACATTTAAATGAAGAACATGGTTTAGAGTGAAGCTTCCCTTGTCCTTCGGTGAATTTAGTGCCTGCCCAGTGGGTCATGGAGGCAATGTTGAGATTCTCTATGCTGGCACTAGATTCGGAGTCAGGATTATACTTTCTGTTTCATTAATGCTTCATAGAGAAAGTCATTCTAGGTAGTGCCCATGATACATGTGTGAGTAAAATTTTATTAATACTTTAGCATCTTATGGAGTTAACTCAGCAGAGAATAGGGTTAAATGACTAAAATTTTCAATTAATAGAGTCATAGATAATGAGTTTTAGTATATCAGTTTTGAAGTACTTTATTCTTTGGTGATTGCTTTGGACTAGTAATCTCAACACTGAAAAATATCATTTTAGGTTATATCTGAAACACAATCAGTTTGACCCTCTAGATTGAAAGAATTGATTTCTTAACAAGTAAAGTAATAGTCTGTCAATTTAGTCAAACCCCCAATGGTCAGCCACTTTAATCAAAGTCAAACTGATTTTATGCAGAGATGGGAAAGAAAACCTATAAGTTCTACATCGTTGGTCTCCCCTGTCATTTTAGGAAAGCTATGTGGCTCAAATCTCAGCCTGGCAAATTTAAACAAGAAAGTGGGCAAATGAAAGATATGATTTAGAATTTCTAAATGAGGCGGTGGCATGTGTTATATAATACTTTCTAATGAGAGTTTCAGAAATGATTTATTATAGCCATGCAGGTTAGAAATATTTTTGAAAGACTGCAAATCAGGTACATCTTCGATGAGCTGTGGATATATTTTGGCTCACACTATATAGGAGGCAACCTGAAAATAGAAAGGAAAATACACTCATGATCAATGATTGATGCTTCGTAATCACTGGGAACAGAGACTTTTTAAAATGGCCATGGAATTTTTGAATATTGTTTTTGTACAACTAATTAGCTTAAAAATAACAAATTTAAATTAAATAAAGCAGAAGTGCTATTACAAGACAAAAATAAGGCTCCGGTAAATGTTTTGCTTTTAATAGTTTATCTGAACAAACACAGAGATTAAATTGTAGCATAAAAATGTAAATAGTTTTAAATAATTTAGAAGACAGCACATACTTTTCACAGATGCATTGCAAACAATTTAGTACCCAGGTGTTGAGGCATGAGGGATGATTTTAATAGTGCTGCATTTTATAAGCATGAATTTGCTTTAGAATATGGAAGGTTGAAATTTTGGCCCGTTTTTCCTCTCTTTCATGTCCTTATGTCCAAGGGTTTCTATGATTTTCTAGAAGGAAGCTCATTCCTTGGATCAGATGCAGGGTAGAACAACTTGAGGGTTATGGTGAAAGGTCTTCCTAGCTATCATGTTAATGTTGAAAAGATTATGTTCAACCCTATCTGGGTGTTTGGACCTACATGAGAAATTCCAGCAAAAATCATTTACTCTTTGTAGAATACAATTAAGTGCATCTTTAAAGCCTCTGCCAGAAGCGTAATAATGGGCATGACTGGTAGGGAATTTACCTCTCATTTTGTTTTCTTCGCTTGCTTCTCTTTCCTTTGCTTCATTGTCTTTATACTTTCAGATCAAAGCCGAAGATATAATTAATCCTGACAAGCAGTGGGGGTGATCTCCAAGAGCTGGTTGCCTGTTATAATTTGAAAAGGACTTGGCGAAATGTCTCCTTTAGGTATAAATACAATGTTTTATGGCAGCTTGGCAGGGCTCTGATCATTCTTTGTTAAATCCGCAGAAGCTACTGTGTATTAGGAGCTTTAGCGGTAGCTCTTGTTAGAATGACATCTAGATTGGGGCACCTTTTGACATCTGAGTTCTATAATCTTTTTGGGGTTGCTTAAGCAATAGCTATGTATATGGGTTTAAGTTAAAAGGATACTTGATATCATATTTTAAGATAGGGTTTCATTTGGTGTCTTTATAAAAAGGCATGAAAAAGCTTTTCCTAACTATGATTATAAGAAAATTATCTTGGCCTTGAACTTTCTAAGAATGCAAAAAAGTTACCCTCCTTTATTAAGATGTTAATCCTCACCATATTACCCTATGGTACTCTGAAGGGATTCACTAGTGATAAAACATTGCTAGAAGTCAAAAGTTAATAGTAAAATTAATGAAAAAAGTTATTAATATAAAGCAAAGCAGAGTGATGAGAAGAATCAAAGATTCTTCCCTAAGGGATAGAATGTTTTCTTATGGGAAGATTAACATTTTTGAAGAACTAGAGCATAAAATGGCACTAGAAATCCTTATTTTTTACTACCCATATTAAGATAAAACAATCTCTCCTATTGGCATGAGCAGTCAATGTGTTCTCTGATTTTAAAAAAGGTATGAGTGGTAATTAAACAGAACTGCCACCCCATTCTCCTAAGTGACAAGTACCATGTCTACTATATAACCCACCATTTTTATGAATTTCAGATACAAATAGGTCTGAGATTATCTGGGGCAAATAATTACCTTGAAAAAAAGGGAATTATGGTTTTGCAGAGGTTTCCTCTGCTAGGAGGAATTGAAGAGAATCTTAGAGAAGGGTGGATTCTACATCATAGAGTGGCCCCGACTTAACAATAATTTGACTTACAGTTGTCAACTTATGATGGTGTGAATGTGATGAACATTGACTAGAAATCATACTTCAAGTTTTGAATTTAGTGATATGTGTTATAGTACCCTATGTTTCTGTTTGTTTGTTTTGTTACTGGGGATTGAGCCCTGGAATGTTCTACCTCTAAGCTATACCCCCAGCCTGATTTTATATTTTTTGAAACAGGGTCTCACTAAGTTGCTGAGAGTCTTGCTAAGTTGTTGAGACTGTCCTCGAACCTGCAATCTTCCTGTCACAGCCTCCCAAGTACTGGAATTAACAGGCTTGTGCCACCATGCCCAGCACAATGCTCTTTCTTGGAGCTGGGCAGCAGCCCTGAGTTGAAGTTCCCAGCCTGCCATGTCATCATACGGAAAATAACCAATCTTCTACAGTGTGCTATTTTGCTAAGTCACAATGCTCAGTAGGTTAAGTGTATTAAATACTGTACTGTATTTTCAATTTACAATGGGTTTATCGGGATGTAACCCCATTTTGGGTTGAGAAGCATCTGTACCAAGGATTCCCATGTGTGCCCTACTCCAGTCAACAGGCTTAGGTTTGCTGAATAAGATGAAGTTCTGTCACTAAGAAGGAGGAAAGAATTTATACTGGTGAGGTATCTCTCACACTGACGGTATTGACTTCAGAGCTTCTTTCTGTTGCTGTGACAAAATACCTGTTAAAGTCAACTTAAAGGAGGAAAGGTTTATTTTGGCTCATGGTTTCAGAGGTTCAGTCCACGGTCAGCAGGCTCCAGGGCTTTTAGGCCTGTGACAAGGGCATCATGGCATAAGGGTAGGGTGGAGGAAAACTGCTCACTTCCTGGAAGCCAGAAAGGAGAGGAGGAGGAGAAGGAGGAGGAGGAGGAGGAGGAGGAGGAGGAGGAGGAGGAGGAGGAAGAGGAGGAGGAAGAGGAGAGGAAGAAAAGGGAAAAAGAGGAAGAAGAGGAAGAAAGACAGGCATGCCCCCAGTGACTTCTTCCAACTGCCCCCTCCCCCCACAGTTTTCCCCACCTCCCAGTAGTCCTTTAATCCGCTGATGGGATCAGAGCCCTCATGACCCACTCACTTCCCTAAAGCCCTACCTCTGAACATTGCTGCACTGGGGCTCAAGACTTTAACTTTTAGGGACATTTCAGACCTAAAGGATAACAGATGAGAAATCCCAAGAGCAGCTGTCCAAAGGCCTGAGAAGCAGGAGATCTGATGGTGCAAGTTCCTCTGGATTTGAAGGCAGGAGGAGACTGATGTCCCAGTGTAAGACATTCAGACAGAGAAAGAGAATTCTCTCTTGCTCAGCCTTTGTTGTACTCAGACGTTAATGGACTGGATGAGGCCCACGTACCTTGGGGAGGGCAATCTGCTTTACTCAGTCTGCTCATTAAAATGCTAATCTCATCCAGAAAGACCCCTAAAGACACACACAGAATATTGCTTAACCAAATATCTGGACCCCCCCCATGATCCAGTCAAGTTGATATATAAAATTAACCTTCATAGCTATGCTTCAATATATTTTTAAAACCATTATAAAGGTTTTTTTTTTAGCATCCATAAGATACTGAGACTCTCTTTCAAAGAGAAGAGGGGGAATGAGGTGAGACAGGCTGAATTGCTAGGGTACAGAAGCAGCTTCATTTTGCACTCTTTGCACCATGCCAGCATGTCACTGCAGTGCACTTCCTTGCATGGAGAAGATGTTCCAGAGGCAGCATAGGCCCTGGGGAGTGTCTTACATACACATGGACAGCTACAGGACAGCATGAGCAAGCAGGGTGCTTGTGGGTGGGGAGATGAGACCTAGAGAATACCAAAATTACCAAGATGAGCATTGCCTATGTTGAAATACCACCTGGTTTATCCTTTGCCCATGGAGAAGACAGAATAACTGTCATGTAACACTGTCAAAACCCTACCCTCTCCATGGCAACAGTGAAGTGAATCAGCTCAGTTGTTTCAGCGGAGAAAGGACATTCGTTCATTAACTCAGGAAATACCTCTTGAGCACTTTCTGTGAGACTGGTACCAGTTTCAGCACTGGGGATATGTCAGTAAATACAGCGAAGACTAGCCTCAGGAGTTACATTCTAGTGGTAAACATAACCAACGGGTAGATAAACAAAGAACAACTAAGTATCTGAATTCTGACATTGGAAGTGTTATGAAGGAAAGAAGGCAGAGTAAAGGAACAGAGAGTTTTGGGATAATAGGGATGGGGATGCTGTACAAAAGCTGATTGGACAAGTCTTCTCTGTTAACAGGGATCTCAGAGAATATATTTGAATGCTTACGGGTCCATTTATGTGAATATACTGGGGGAGAAAATTCTAGGCAGCCATGTGTGGAAATGTACTGAGAAATGGAAATCCTATGTCTTTGAGGAGGCACGAAGGCATGTGTGGCTGGAATGGAGTGAGCAGGAGATGAGGTTGAAGGGGTAGGTGAGAGCCAGGTCATGTGGAACCTTGTAGACCATGAAGGAGTTAAATTCTATAGAGTTAGTGGATACCTATTAGAGTTTTCAGCAGGGAAATGATGCACCTGAATCCATTTTTAAATGTTCAGCTTGGTTGTTTAATGGAAAATAGATTATAGGGAAACAAGAATGGAAGAAGAATGACTCATGTATTAGGCTATTACATTTGTATAAGCGAGAGATGATGTGGTTTGAACTACGGTGATAGCATTGGGAATGATGATAAATGTTGGATTTGGGATATTTTGGAGGTAAAACTGACAAGATTTGTTGATGGTTTGGGTCAGGGTTGAAGGAAAGGGAATAATAAAAGATTATTTGCTAGCCGGGTGTGGTGGCGCACGCTTGTAATCCCAGTACTTTGGGAGGCGGAGACCGGAGGATCCGGGTTCGTGGCCAGCCTCAGCTCTCTCTCTCTCTCTCTCTCTCTCTCTCTCTCTACCTACCTAGTGAGGCCCTCCACAACTTCGTGAGACCTGGTTTCAAAATAAAGTATAAAAAATAGGGCGGGCGGTGTAGCGCGGAGGTAGAACGCCCCTGGGTTCAATCCCCGGTACTGCAAAAAAAAAGATTATTTGCTAATAAAAGATTATAAGTAATCAAAGATTACATTTAGATGTTGGGTTTGCAAACAGCTTTTGGTGGTGCTGTTAACTGAGATGGGGCTGATTTAAGGAAGTTCAAATGTGTTGAACATAGAAGAGTTTTTCTTTAGCTATTAGTTTAAGAGGCCTTTAGACATCCAATTGGAGATGTTAAAAAGATGGTAGTAGGATATTAAGGGTTTCGAGCTTAGGCACAGGTAGGAGTCTGAAAATAGATTGTATAGACTGGAATATGAAGTGAAGACTATAGAATATCTACATGATCTGGGAATCATTGGCGTATTAGTCATTCCATAATACTATAGAACTTGATTGGGGAGGGGGGATTATCTAGGGAGAAATAAAGAAGAAAAAGAAAAAAACAGCCAAGGACTGAGCTCTGGAGAATGTTAACATTGACAGGAGGAGGAGTCAGCAACAGAAAAAAAAAGTTAAGAGGACAACTAGTAAAGTGTTCTTCCTTGGAAGTCAATGGCACATGTAATTTGAGAACAAAGCTATTGTTCATTCGTTTAACACTTTTGAGGATTTGAGTAACTTAGTGACAGACATGGCAAGATGAAGGATATTATTGGCCTTGATTTGAGCAGTTCCTTAGTGTGGTTGAAGAGGTGAGTAGGGATAGTGGTGACAAGGGCCTGATGAGAGTGGATTAGAGGATGAGTGCAGGGAGTAGAGACAGGCACTCTTCCCCACGGACCAAGGATGGAGTAGGGAAATGGGACAGAAGCTGGAGAGACAAATGATATCAAAGAAGTTTGTTTTGTTTGTTTACTTTCCAAGGTGAGGATTTTATATATATATATATACATAGGCTAACAGATATGATTCAGTTGAGGGGGAATTCTCAAGAGGGAGCAGAAAAGGAGGGGGGAAATTCCAGTAGCAAAATTCTGATTATATGAGAAGGGATGGAATCCAGTGCCCAGTGGAGGGTTGGTTTAGATGGACCAAAGAGATAGAGTGGATGGGACAGAAACAGCTATGTTAGAAGATTTGGTGGTGGGGAAATGAGGGCATTTTCTTGTGGTTGCTTTTAGTTTTTTGTGAAAAAGAAGTCAAGGTCATCAGCCCAGAGTGAGGGGCAGAGAGAGGTAGGAGAATTAAGGATTTGAGGTGAGAGGAAAATATGTAAAATAAATTTTGGGGAGAGATGGAAAGTGAGTTTACCATGGGAACATAGAAGGATGCTGGTGGTGATTAAGTTTTCCTCAAGAATTATTGATGTGCCGGATATAGTGGTGCATGCCTGTAATCCCAGTACTTGGGAGGCTCAGACAAGAGGATCAACAGGTTTGAGCCAGCTTAGCAAGACCCTATTTCAAAATAAAAAATAAAAGGGGCTGGAGGTAGAGTGTTTCTGGGTTCAATCCCCAGTACCCCAAAAAACCCAACACATTGTGATTGTGATTGTATTCATCAGCTTTTTATTACTACGTTAAAATACCTGAGACAGTTAACTTATTATTATAAAAGGTTTATTTAGTTCATGGTTCTGGAGGTTTCAGTCCAGGATTTGGTGGCCCCTTCACTTTGAACCTGTGGTGAAGGCGGCACATCACAGGGGAGGAAGGGATCATTTGGCAGAGCTAACTGACTGCTTACATTGAGAGCCAGAAAGAGACAGGAGGAGACTAGAGTCCAACAGTCCCCTTCCAGGCAGTTCCCCCAAAGACCTACCGACCTCCCACCAGGCCCCACCTCTCAAAGTTTTGACCACCTCCCAGTAACACCACCTGGGGCCAGTCCCTCAACGCATGCACTTAGGGGAATACTCATCTAAACAATAGCAGTGATCATAAATTTATTTTAAGAAAGTGAAGGATTTTCTCAAAATTCCTTTTAAAACCTTTATGTGAGGTCAGTAAACTCAAGTGACTAGTTTTCTTGCTAGGTACAGTTAGGGAACAGTTACAGAGCTGGATTTTAACAGTTCGAGTTTGAAGGTGAGCATAGAGGAGAAAAAGAGAACAAGGAATATTGGAATTACTAAAAATAGTGCACAGAGTTGTGGTGGAGAGGTAGATGGTGAACCAGTTGCTAAACTCTAAATGAAATGCAAGGGAGTGATTGGGAAGACCATTGATACTGTAATTGTACCAGACTCATTGCAAATAGAGCCACACTTGGCAGAAACACTGATCTGCACCATGGTGCAAATTCTGTCTGGTTAAGAGAGCTCACACCGGGCCTCAAGGGGATTAAAATGATGTCACCGTAGACATCATTTAGCTTAAAGTTTTATTTTTTTATTTTTAGTGCTTCTATGATACAAACCCAAACATCATCGGGAGCAAAGTGAATGCACAGCCCGTGACTCGGGGGAGTTGACATTCTACCAGAGACTTGGTAGAAAAGATTATTAGATGCAGGAAACGAGCCATGATTGTTTTCTTGAGTAGAGTCTATTCAAGTGGGAGAGCAACAGGCACATCAAGTTGTTTCTGTGCTCTTGTAGAGCAGAATGTAAATATTTATGGAATGCACACCTCTTTTAATCAGCAGCACAGTTGGGCAGAGTTCTTTTTCAGATACTTCAAATTAAAGACAAATTTCAGCAGAATTACTGACAGTAAAATTCTAATATGTCATGTATGAACAGAAATTCCCAGGAAATCACATATATGAACTGTGATCAACACAAAATGAATGATGGTCTCTTCCTCTTTCTCCTCCTCCTTCTTCTCCTCCTCCCCTTCCTCTCCTCCTTCATCCTTTGTAAGGATTAGGTAACCAGGAAACTGATAAAATAGTATCTTAGCAAATCTGTAGTCTTTCCTTCCTTATTTCCTTCTTCATCCTTACCTTCCTTTTTAAAAATATTAATAACAATTATACTTCCTTTGTAAGAGTAACATGCATTCATTTTAAATATATAAGCAATAGACGGAAGTACAAAAAAATGTAGTAACTCACCTTGAATTCCACCTCCCAGAAAGAATCATTATAAATTTGATGGTTCTCATTCTCAAAATCTCTCTAAATTAATACAAATAGGTAGAAGAATGGACAGCAGGGATTGATAGCTAAGTTAGTTTTCTCCATCCTTGAAGTTGAATGCGTTAGTCATCTTTCTGTTGCTATAACAAATTACCTGAGCTATTTAACTTGTAAAGAGAACAGGTTTATTTTGGTTCAAGGTTTTAGAGATTCTAGTCCATGATCAGGAGGATCCATTGCTTTTAAGCTTCCGGTGGGGGTATGCTTGGGGGCAGGGAGTGTGTGGCAGAGCAAACTGCTCACCTCATGGCCCGGAAGCAAAAGAGAGAAAGCAAGAAGCTGTGGTCACACAGTCCTCTTGAAGGGCACACCCCTAAGGACCTAAGGACCCCCTAACCAGGCCCCACCTCCTCAAGTGCCCACTATCTTCCCCAGTAGCACCACCCTGGGACCAGACTTTTAACACATGTACATTTGAAGGACACTTATCCAAAACATAGTCTTGGGGAAAAACAACTTAGCCAAAGTGCTTTCTTACAGATGATAACTGCAAGATAATTTTTTCCTTGGAATTTCACATACCCTTTCATCTATAGATTTATTTTTTCCTTTAAAATCAGAAAAAACGTTTTGTCGTACCACATCTTTTAATCTTTTTATATGTTGAATCTTTTGTGGTATCTATCTTTTCTCTTATATATACACTGCTTTTTATTGTTTTAGTTTCTATATTTTTATACTTTTATTGATACATTATAGTCTCATAATGTAGTTCATATTTAGTTTCTATATTTTTAACTGCATTCACTGTTGATTTTATCAAATGTTTCCTTGGTGAGTCAGCCTTCAACCTTGTTTATTCAGTTCTTTGATTTTACTAATTTATTTATTGTTTTATTATTAATGTTGTTCTTCTGATTCTCACTTTGTTTCTTTACTCCTAAATCTTTCTTTTGGTTTAATTTTTATTATTTCTTCACCTTGCTCTTGAGCTTAATTGAATTCATATTTATATAATTTATTTTATTAGAATAAAGCATTCATGGTGCATTGGATTAAAAGTCTTTCTTGAAAGTTAAGAACCTCTAAGTAAAAATAGGTGCTCATATGTGATCATAATAACAAGTGTTGTTTAGATTCACCTAGACTGAATCCTTTTTATAAATAATACATGTGGTTATAAAGTCCTTAAAAGGATTTATGGTAAAAGAGCACCACTGTTGCCCTTGGTAAAATATAAATTGAACTAAATAGTTAACTTGGGCATATATATATATATGAATATAGATAGATAGATATGGATATGCCTATAGGTTGTTCTGGGGTTAACTATCAAGGTATTTTTGAGACTCTTAACCACAGGAGGCTGAAAGAGTATCTGTACCTGTTGTAGTTGGATCCTCTCTCTGTTAGGGTCCTGGTTTTCTTTTATTTACCTATCTCTGTATCCTATGCTGACCCATGTTGGCTCAGGTTGGATTCCTCATTTTTAATTTTTTTTTTTTTGCAGTACCGGGGATTGAACGCAGGGGTGTTCTACCTCCGCGCTATACCCCCGGCCCCATTTTTTTATACTTTATTTTGAAGCCGGGTCTCACGAAGTTGCGGAGGGCCTCACTAAGGAGAGAGAGAGAGAGAGAGAGAGAGAGAGAGAGAGAGCTGAGGCTGGCCACGAACCTGGATCCTTCAGTCTCTGCCTCCCAAAGTACTGGGATTATAAGCGTGCACCACCACGCCCGGCTCATTTTTAATTTTACTTATTTTTTTTGAGGTACTGGGGATTGAACCCAGGGGCATTCTACTTCCAGGCTATACCCCCAGCCCTATTTTTTATTCTTTATTTTGAAACAGGGTCTCACTAAGTTGCAGAGGGCCTCACTAAGTAGCCGAGGCTGGCCACGAACCTGGATCCTCCTGTCTCAGGCTCCCAAGTACTGGGATTACAAGCGTGTGCCACCACGCCGTGATTCCTCATTTTTAAGATCAAAAGCACATATAATGGTGGAAATTCTCAATCTGTCTGCCATCGTTCAAAGTTTAGACTTTGATATACTGCTTCTCCATCGACCCAATTTCTGTAGTTCAGTTATTTTTTTCTATTTGACACTACACATTTATACATAATATGGAGTGCCTCAAAAAGTTGCAGAATTCTTCCAATGCACAAACTGAAAAATCTCTTGGCACAAAATGTCTTCCCTTTCTTCTGCCGTTGTGAAAGAGGTTTTGTAGACTTTCTTCGTGTGGGTGGAGAGGGAGTAATTTTCCATCTGGACGCCACCTGTAAGAGTTCACACCTTTTCTCAGAAGAAATTTAATCTATAGCGGCAAACTATTTCATGTTCGTTTAAGCACTCCTTGTGACTATTCTCTAGGAGTTAAGTATAAAGATTCCTTATGGGTTGCTTTCCTGGGATGCTGTTTTTTATAGAATCAGTGTCACTTGCACTTCATATTTTCTTAACAGAAGCAAAGGTCGGCCATCAGTTATACATTGATCCATGCAAAAATTTTCATGCTATGTCTTCATGAGGAACAATTTGCCGAAAATATGTAGTGACTCATTTGATTTTGATTATGTATTTGGTTACAATCTAGCCTGTCAGTCAACTCACTCCAACCTAAATTGGATGACTAAAAAGTTAAGTGTTTCTGGCAGAGCAATGAAACAGTGAACCCACTAGAACAGTATTTTTCCAGTGTTTGAAGGCTACTTACTATGTGCATTAGAATCACCAGAGAGGTGTTAAGATGTAGATTTTATTTTTTATTTTTTATTTTATTCAGGTTTATTTATATCAACCTATATAAAATATTTTTTTCTCTTTTATTGGTGCATTGTAATTATATATCATAGTGAGGTATAGAGTGGTAGAAATATATATGCATACAACTCTTGGAGCATTTTCCTCTGATTTCCACCCCCTTCCTTCCCCTTCCCTGTACATATCTTTGAGATTGGCATTGGTAATTAAGTATACATACATAGCATTATTTCAGCTGTTACCTTCTTTATGTCTCTATACCCCCTCCTCTCTCTCCTAAACCCCCTCCATCACTCCATTGGTGTCTCTGCTCTTCTATCTTATTTCCCAAATGATCTCTACCTTCTACATATGAGAGAAAACACACAACTGTTTGGTTTTTGAGACTGGCTAATCTTGCTTCTCACAATATTCTCAAGTTCCATCCATTTTTCCTGCAGATTTTAGGCCGTACTTCCAATCTCCTTACAGAGTCTGGGGATTTTACTTAAGAACATGCAATGTTTGAGAACCATGGTATTAGTATTAGTAGTTGCAGGTAAGATTATCAGAGAGATTGAACTTTGTTAAGAAATTTAGAAAAGCCACAGGATGAATTTACATTGGAACAAAGAAGAAGACATAGACCATCTCTTAATTATACTTCCGATGTTTTAAGAACGTTTCTAGCTGAGACCTAGACAGATTCCTAAAGGAATACCTTGGAGGTGGGGGATTGAGAACTAGCAGGCTGTTCTAGTTAGGGAAACACCAGAAGTGACAGGAGTGCACAGACATCTTATGAAGTGGTTTATTAAAGAACACACTTCAGGAAAGATGTTACGGCAGAGACTTCCTGAGCCCTGTCTCAGTTGACTTCTTTTAGGAAGAAGATGCCACATAGTCATTCTCGAGCTGTTTAACCTGGGATACCTACACTGCTGATAGAAAAGAATGTGAATGTTTCTTGTCCGGGCATAATGGAAGGATCTGTCCCAGTGCTGCCATTTACCTGGAATTCTATTTATCTTCAAACTTAATTCACATGCACACTTCAGCTTACCTGTCGGTGAACCTTGGTTACCTTGCTTTGAGGATTTTTTTTGTCATAACTTCAACCAATGTTAATTCAGTAATGGATGTAGATGTTTATTTCCACTTTTAAAATCTTTATTGAGGAACGATATGCATCTTATAAAATTCACTCATTCTAGTCCTAGAATTTTTTTTATTTATCACTTTATTTTTAATACTTTTATTGATGCATTATGGTTTCATATCATAATATAGTTCATAGTGATAGTGACATACATGCACACAGCACCCAGTGAGTTTTCCCCTGGCTCCCTCCCCACTCCCCCACTTCCCCACCCACTTCCCCATACATGCTATCGAGATTGGCCTTGGTATTCTCACATATGTACATAATGTCAATGGAAGTGGCTCCTTCATTAATTCTCCTTCTCCCCCCCTGCCCTCCACTCGACCACCTCCCTCATTCCACTTTAGAGAAGACCTAGAATTTGATGAATTTTGACAAATGTGTATATCTATGTTACTATCACCACCATCAAGATACTGAACATTTCTAATCATCCTAAAAAATATCCTCTTGTGCCACTCTGCAGTGACTTCTCCCTCCTTCCAGCTGCAGCCCCAGCAGCCACTGATCTGTGTTCTGTTACTACAGATTAGTTTTACTTGTTTTAGAATTTCATGTAAATGGAATGATATGTTGTGTATTGCTTCTTTGGCTCAGAAAAATGTTTTTGAAATCCATCCATCTCATTGCATGTAACAATAGTAACGATATCCTTTGTAATGCTGAGTGGATGTATTACAGCTTGGTTATCCATTCATATTTTGATGAATAGCTCCCCCCACACACAGTTTTTTGGCTATTCTGAACAAATATGATATGAATATTCTTGTGGGGTAGGCATAGGATCTCATTACTCTTGGGGTTGTTAAGTACTATTGTAGTCATGTGCTTGACTTGGTAAGAATTTGCCCAACTACAAAGTACTTGTACCACTTCACTTTCCGACCAGCATTGTATGATAAGCTTTCCACTTGTTCTAGTCTTTTTATTTTTAGGCATTCTAATGGGTTTGTAATGGTATCTAAATGTGCTTTAAATTTGCATTTTCCTGATGACTCGTGTAGTTGTGCATTTTTTGATGTTCTCAGTGGACCTTTGCATTTCTTTTGTGAAGTGTCTGTTAAAGTCTTTTCACAATTTTTTAAATGAGTTTTTGTCTTCTTGTTATTAAGCTTTTGGTTATTAAGTTCTTGATACAAGTCATTTGTCATCTATATGTGTATATATATGGATTCCATTTTTCAATTGATAAATTGATATAATTTCTCAATTTATAGTTTTTGCAGAGTCTTCTCTTTTCAGGAGATTTATAGTTTGAGTATTTATGTCTAGGTCTATGACCTATTGGGGGTAAATTTTGTACATAATCTGAGGAAAGGTCAAAGTTCATTTATTCACGTGACTATCCAGCTGCAACATACTATTCGTTGAAAAGACTCTTCTCCCTATTGATTACCTTGGCACTTTGTCAAAAACTACTTGATCATTTATATCTATTTCTAGACAGTCTATTCTTTTCTATTGATGTCTATATCCATTTTTATACCAATACTATCCTATCTTGATGATTGTAATATTATAGTGAGATTTCAGATCAGGCAATGTAAGTGACTCAACTTAGTTCTTTGTTTTTTAAAAAATGATTTGTACTATTCTAGTCACTTCATGTTTTCTTTTATAGTCACCTTTTGCAGGTGCCTGTAAAATATCCTCCTAGGATTTTGTTTTGTAAATAAAGTTTTTAAAAATTATATGTAATATATGTCTCATTTTAACCATTTTTAAGTATAAAATTTAGTGGCACCAATTACATTTTTAATATCATGCAACCATCACCACTACTTCCAGAATTTTTCATTACCTCAAACAGAACCTCTGCACCCATTAAGCAATGACTCCTCATTCTCTCTGGCCCTTAGTAATCTCTAATCTACTTTGTCTCTCTGAATTTA
Source organism: Glis glis (assembly GCA_004027185.1). Classification (NCBI taxonomy): domain Eukaryota; kingdom Metazoa; phylum Chordata; class Mammalia; order Rodentia; family Gliridae; genus Glis; species Glis glis. The sequence continues at coordinate 36,101 of PVJS01014309.1, forward strand.
CCTATTCTAGATATATTATGTAACTGGAATCATACAATGTTTCCCTTTTGTGTCTGGCTAATTTCACTGAACACTATGACTTCAAAATTCATCAATGCTGCAGCATAAATCAAAACTTCATTACTTTTTATTGCCAAATGGTATTTCATTGAATGTATATACCACGGTTTCTTTATCCATTTATCTGCTTATGGACTCTTGAGTTGTATTCAGCTTTTGACTATTGTGAATAATGCTCCAATGATACAAGTGCCTATTCAAGTCCCTGTTTTCAATAATTTTGGGTATATTCCTAGGAGTGACATTCCTGGGCCATATGGGACTTCTGGGATTGTAGTTGGGATTACACTGAGTTTATAGAATAATTTATACCTTAAATCTTCACAATATGGAGTCTCTTGATCTGCCAACATGATATATCTCTGTCTTAATCAGCTCAGGCTGCCATAACAAAATATCACAGACTGGGTGGCTTCAACAATGTACAGTCATTGTGTTACAGTTGTAGAGGCCGCGGAAAATAAGGGTCTAGTCGGGCAAGTTTCATTCTGAAGGTTCTTATCTCGGCTGGTAATGGCCACCATCTCACTCTGTGATCATATGGCCTCTGTGCACACATCACATAGAGAGAGGGAGAGAAAGAGATAATGGAAGAGGGAGACGCAGGAAGTGAGGTAGAGTGAGAGCTCTCTTTGGTGTTGTCTTCCTATAAGGGCACTAATCCCATCATGGCCTCATCTAAACCTAATTAACTCCCAAAGTTCCCATCTTCAGTATCACCATGTTGGGTGTTAGGGATTCAACACACTGAGTAAGGAAGGGTACAATTTATAACAGTGTCTGTAAGTCTTTAAGTTTTCACAGAAATATTTAAAGGTTTTAATGTACCGTCTATAAATACATTTTGTTAAAATTATTCCCTAATATCTCATGGTTTTTGATGCTACTGTGAATGTATTTTATCTTATTTCTAGCTGCCTGTTGTTAATATATAGAAATACAAACAATGTTCGTCTATTAATCTTGCATCCGTCTTGTATCCGGAAACGTTGCTCAGTTAACTTATTTAGTTCTATTGGCTGTGTGTGTGTGTATCTGTGTGTGTGTGTGTGTGTGTGTGTGTGTGTGTGTGTGTGTGTTTTCACGTTCTTAAGATTCTCTACATGCCCATGTTGCATTATGTTATCTGTGAATAAATGTGGTTTTACTTCTTCCTTTCATACCTGAATGCTGTATCTTTTTTTTTTTCTCTTTTTGCTTTATGGCACTGATTGGGACCTCCAGTAGAATGTTCGGTAGAAATGATGAGAGTAGACATCCTCGCCTTGCCCTGAATTGTATGAGAAGAGCACAAGAGCTGCAGGACATTTTATTTGCATTTTTATATTTGTGACTAAATAAGGCAATATGATAAGCTTATTGGGCTCACAGTTCTTTTCTGTACCCAGTTTCTGTAATCAGTGGTTATGATAGCTTTAGGCTCTTTAATTCTGTTTTGATTAGAGAAGTTCTTACTTATCTATTTTATGTTTTCAGCTACTGCATAAAGTTTTTTTTTAGGTTTCATAGCTAAAAATAATTTAAAATTACTGGTCTAATGTCATGCTATCGACTTTTATTGAAGTTCAAGGCAGCCACTGAACATCAATGACAAAAAACCACTATATTGTGAAACTTCATTTTCCTTGAAGAAGGATCAGGAGATAAATTTCTTCTGGAAGTTAGTACCAAGACCACACTTAGTATTAGTATATAAAAATGTTAGTATGTGTTAGTATATAAATTATTATAGACATTTTCTGTAAAATAGAATTGCTTAATCAAAAGCTGGGCATGGTGCACACACCTGTAATCCCACTACTTGGGAAGCTGAGACAGTTGGATCACAGGTTCAAGACCAGCCTTAGCAATTTAGTGATACTCTCAGAAACCTAGTGACACCCTGTTTCAAAACAAAGAATATTTTAAAAACGGGTTGGGGCTGTGTAAGCTTAGTGGTAGAATGCCTCTGGGTTTAATCCCCAGTAACACACACACACACACACACACACACACACACACACACACTGCTTAATCAATTATATTTCCATAGTTTGATGGAAGCTCAGAGTTAAAATTATTTTTGCATAACTGTAACTATGATGATTTTTATATTTGTATACTCTTTTTTTAGTGCATGGGTATGTTCTGATTTGTTTTAACAATCTTAATCAATTGATGTCTTTTGTTGTAATTTGACTCAAATCCTTTAGAAAAGGATTTAGAAGTATAAATTATAATCTCTTTTTGAATTAATAAAACTATTTCATAAAGGAGCCTGCCTTTTAAATATTTAATTAGTATAAATACCTACCTTTAAGAGGCTTAATGGAAAGCTATAAATGGAAAATATTTGGCTTGGGAACACAGTCTTTTACTGGCCTTGTAAGATAAGCTTCCAAAGGGAAGGAGTTGGGATAATGATCTTGTTGAAGTGAAGCTGAAATGCTTCTGACTAAAATAAAGCAAAACAAAAAACAGAGATCTGCTCTTTCTTACAGTGATCCAAGAGAGTGGTTGGTTGAACATCCTGAAAATAACCTAGTAAATGAAACACTAAAGTTTCTCAATGTCTCGGGTTTCGGGGTGAGAGGGTAACAGTCATGGGGCTATTGCTAGCCATTTCAGTCTATCTTGGTGCTAGAAGAAACAGTTTATTTTCTATGACTATAATTAAAATAATGTAAAAACTTAACTTATAATACTAATTATTAGATGATACTTATACAACCTCATTTAATCATACATGAATATATTTGTGCATTTTAATGTTAATTGTACATTGTTTTTGCCTGTATCGTACTAAATGTTTGATTTTTACATGCAATTGTTTGGGAGAAAAGAGAAGCAACATCATTTGCCTTAAAACACATTTAAGTGTTAGTATTTTAATATTAAAGTGTTGTATATATGTAGGTGTGTGTGTGTGTGTGTGTATGTGTGTGTGTGTGCACGCACGTGTGCGCATGCTGCTGGGCATTGGACCGCCCAGGGCCTTGTGCAAGCACTCTTAACACTGAGCTATACTCCCAGCCCTAAAGTGTGTTTTAATGTTTAAGAGTAACATTGTGTGCCAAGTTTAATACCAGGTACTTTACATATATCAATTCTTACTTCTCACAACAATTCTATGGCTGTGATTGCAATTCTACAATTGCAGTTATGCCCATCTTAAAGATGGGAAACTGAAGCTACCAGAAATCTAATAGCTTGCCCAAGGTCACACAGTTAGTAAAAGGCAGTACCAGGATTGAAACCATGATTGTCTTAGCCAGCATCTCAAGTAGAAGGCATTTGGCTCTAATAACAACTTAAACAAACCAAAGGTCCTTTTTTTTTTAAAATAAGGAGTCTACAGGTAGGGAATTGCCTGTATTGATTTCAGTTGCTCAAACCTTAGTTCCACTGTCCCCAGTGAGTTGGCTTTTCATTTTCATGCTTTGTGCTTCATGGTTGCAGAATGCCTAATGCAGGCCCAAGTAGCATATATTTAGGACAGAAAGAAGGGGGAGTGGCAATGCCAGTCATATATCTTCTTTTTTACATTGAGAAACCAGAATCTTTCCAAGAAACCCCCTGTTGGATTTAGCTCACATCTCTTCAGCCAGAATTGTGTTAACAGATCCACCCCTAGCTGCAAGAGAAGCAGGAAAGTAAGCATTTAGTGACCCTAGCCACAGAAGAAGGTAGCTGGGTCAAGGAGTGGCTCTTTAATTGGCCAAACAAGTATCTGATACAATTAATACTATGTAATGCTGATGCTGTCAGGTTACTGCTAATGGAATTTATGCATAAATGTTAGAGGCAGTGATTGAGATGGGGAGGAAAGAAGAATACTAGTTCACCTGCCTTGGGAACTTTAATTCAAATTTCCAGCAGAGGGCTTTCAGTGCTCTTCTTTGCCTTCCTGGCCTCCACTGTTGGAGAAGTATATTGTCTTTACTGAACATGTCCCCAGTGTGTGTACAGTGGTGTACATCCTGTCAAGGTTTAAGGATGGCAAGAAAGAGGGACAGCAAACCGACCCCTGCTCTAGCAGAGTTAAGACAGACATAGAGTATAAAAGGTATAGGAACAATATGATTGGGGGTACAGATTTCATATTATCATCAAAGTTATAAAAATGAGCTAAGCTTGAATAATCATACATTGTTAATATAATTTAAATTGGTAACCTTTGAAGCAGAGCTATAATTTATTATGTTGTTAACCTCTAGGTTAATACTTAGAATAATCTGAAAGATAACAAAAGAGTGAAAAACACACATACCAGAATCAGTGATAAAAGGTTAAGAGAATTAATAGCCGTTAGTAAAGTTGTAACTCATGTTGGTTAATTGATCCAGTTAGGTTTAAATTATTGTGCCTTAAAAGTTTCAGTATGACGATAAGAGTAATGACCAAATGGCCATCTTTTTTTTTTTTTTTTTTTTTTTTTTTTTTTTTTTTTTTT
>PVJS01014310.1:0-40588 GCA_004027185.1 Glis glis
AAAAAAAAAAAAAAAAAAAAAAAAAAAAAAAAAAAGATGTAAGAGGTACATCTCTATTCATTCATACCCAAATCCTTCTTTTAAAATAAACTAATTAGGAAAAAGAATAAAGTGAAACAGAGAAGTGAAGATTAATTGAAACAGAAGTAAAGAGGACTAATGGTTCTTTTACTGTGAAATACAGAATTATATCGCAAATCTATAATGTGAGGACCATTGAAATAGGAACCTACATTTAAGAAAAACTATCTCCTTTGTCTCAATAATAGAGATTATCATTCTTTAAATTTCTCAGAATTCTACAGTAATATATAATCTTCCATGGTGCTATGAAATCCAGAATTTAAGAATTCTACGAAGAAAAGGTAGCAAATCCAGAAGAATCAGAAGATAAGGAAATTTAGTGTTCTGTGTTTCAATTTTCTAAAGCCTATATGAATTTGCATTTGTAAAAAATTGTTTAAAAAAAAGAGAATATCCTTGATGAAGATTCAGAGTGAAATGGAATCACTTTAAATCTATTATAGATTCTTTCTCCCCCCATGCCACAATGGAAAGACTTTAAACTTCTTACATCAAAAGCAAATGAAGCCAGGAGTGTTGACACATACCTGTAATTCTAGTACTTGGGAGGCAGAGACAGGAGGATCACAGGTTCGTGGCCAACCTCAGCAACTTAAGGATGCCCTCAGCAACTTATCGAGACCCTGTTTCAAAACAAAAAGTAAAATATGGCTTAGGGTATAGCTCAGAGGTAGAACACCTCTGGGTTTAATACCTAGTACCACAAAAAAAAGAAATAATTTGAACAAAAGCAAAAGCATTGTATAACCTCATACATAAAGATCATGATAGGTTAAAATGATCATAAAGATCATGATGTATATATATGCTTTCCTAAATCAAAATTATGAGTGCAAAGGGAAAAATAACAAAGGAAATTGTTGCTTGTGATAATCCCAAACCACGTTGTGGGGTAGGGGAGGCAGTAATGAGGCCTTTCCTAGCTACTTTATATAAAATTGCATATAAGCCATGGGTGTGGTGGCACATGCCTGTAATCCCAGTGAAAAGCTGAGAAAGGAGGATTGCAGGTTTTTGGACAGCCTCAGCAATTTAGCGAGGCCTTCTGCAATTTAGTGAAACCCTTTTTCAAAATAAAAAAAAATAATAAAATAGGGCTGGGAGTGTAGTTCAGAGGTAGAATGCCCCTGGGTTCAATCCCCAGTACCACACAAACACACACACGCACGCACGCGCACACACACACACACACACACACCCCACCCAGATACTCTTCATCTTTCTTCCCTGCATTATTTTATCCTTTAAATTTAAGATTCATCAAACTATTTTAGTACTTATCATATTTATTATTTGTCTGCATTCCATGAGGGCAGGGATACAATCAGTTTGGTTTACTCATATCTTCTTAAAAAAGAAAAAGAAAAAGAAATGCAAAACTGTGGTTAGAAAAGTTTCAGAAGTAGTTTCAGAAAACTAGACCTGTCAAGTTTGAAACCTTAAGTGATTGCACATACCTTTAGCTTCTCATCCCCAATCTTAAATCCAGTCATAAACGTCTCTTTATGACGTGCATATGACGTTATGTCATATGCACCTGACTCTGTCTACACCCTTTTCTCCCTCCCCAGCCCATCTCCTCATGTTCATTATACACCACACTAATCCCTGCCTTATTGCCATATTGAAATCCTCACCTGAAATGCTCTATGACTTTCCTTCTAACAAAGAAATCCTGATAATTGTTTAGGATGAGTTGAAGCATCACTTCCCTCATAAACCCTCCCCTTATCTCTCTAGTTATGAATGATTCAGTGTGAACTTTGGAATCTAAGCTCAAATCAGAGTTCTGCTAACTTACCAGCTATGAGAACTTTTAAAGTACTTAATCTTGGATTTTTAATCGGCATTACTTTATTACCATTATTTTATGGTCATTCTTTTAATCTGTAGTATTACAATAAGCCTGTTAAGGAGAAGACCCAGCACATAATGACCTTTCAGTAATAACATTTTTATATTTTTAGAGTATACATCTATAACACAATAATATAGTAATTACATGTAATTATAAATATTATTACAACTGTACTTATATAGAACATAAAAGGAATCAGGCTTTTCTAACTGCTTTATGTAGCAGGCTTTCTACCTCTGTTAGAGCTGCTATAACACTTACAACACTGTCTTTAACATTCATTCTCACATTCATATATTCTTCAATTTTGTTGACCATAGTTTTGGCATAGTAGGTCTTGGAATTCCTTGAAGCAATGACCACCTTATGTACTTTTTTATTTTTATTTATTTATTTATTTATTTATTTATTTATTTATTGCGGTACCGGGGATTGAACCCAGGGGCGTTCTACCTCTGCGCTACACCCCTGGCCCTATTTTTTATACTTTATTTTGAAACCGGGTCTCACGATGTTGCAGAGGGCCTCACTAAGTAGAGAGAGAGAGAGACAGGGAGAGAGAGAGAGAGAGAGAGAGAGAGAGAGAGAGAGAGCTGTGGCTGGTCGTGAACCCGGATCCTCCAGTCTGTGCCTCCCAAAGTACTGGGATTATAAACGTGTGCCACCATGCCCAGCCTGTACTTTTTTTATGTTTCAGAACCTAGTGCATTGCTGGCTACCCAGGCTTACCATACGTGCTTTTCAGGAGCAGCCATAAAGATTCAGAGACAAAATATCTGCTAATCACACTGCCCTAGCCTAGCTAGAACTGCATTCTGTTGCTTATTTCCAAGCTGCAACTCCAGATGTTGGAGTTTTTTTTTTTTTTTGTCACTGTATCTGGACAGGAGAGGCACCAAGCCTACAGACCTAATTATCACTTTTTAAAGCTAGCCATCAGAACCCAGAGGGGCTCCTGCCAACCGTGAGGTGTTATGGTAGGCATAGCCTTCCAATGACAATGTACTTTAAATAGCTGCGGCAAGTTTCCACAGTGACAATGGCAATAGCAAAGTCTGTTGCCAAACAGGGCAATATGCTAATGACAATAAAATGTACTATGGCCATAGAAGAAGCCACTGGAAGATCTATTTTAGAAAATATTTTCTGCTGGGCATGGTGGCACATGCTTGTGATCCCAGTACTTGGGAGGCTGACACAGGAGGATAGCAGGTTCAAGGACAGTCTTGACAATGTAGCAAGATTCTCAGCAACCTAGTGAGACCCTGTTTCAGACTAAAAAATAAAATAGAGCTGGGGGTGTTGCTCAAACATAGAACTCCCCTGGGTTCAATCCCCAGCACCAAAATAAAAAAGGAAAGAAAAGAAAATATTTTCTAGATTCCTCCTAATGCTGTTTCTCCTTCTGTTTAGTAGGTTTAGAGCATATGTACCAAAAATACTTCTGTGGGCAGAAATTAGACCCTTATTGTGGGCAGAAATTAGATCCTTATTGTGATGAGTAATGAAACATTTATTAGCCCCTTTTATTCCTCATTAAATCTTAGGACTAGTTTTTTCTCAATATGTATTCTAAGCCAGGCATGGTGGTACACACCCCTAATCCCAGTACTTGGGAGGCTAAAATAGGAGGATTGCAGGTTTAAGGACAGCCTCAGCAAGTAGTGAGACTCTCAGCAACCTAGAAACACCCTATTTTAAAAAAAGTAATTAAATTAGAAAGGACTGGAGGTGTATCTTGGAGGTAGAATGTCCCTAGGATCAATTCAATCTTCAGAAACACACCCCACACACACACACACAGAAAAATATGCATTCAAGAATCTTTTTCCTCCCACGGTTTGAACAAAAAAAAATAAAAATGAAATACAAAAGCAATATATGACCTCAGTGAAGCATAGCACCTGCCCAAATACACTCATAATACGAGAAAAATTGCACTTGCCAGATTGTGCTGATGATTTCCAAGTTGACACAATGAAATGACATCTGCGCTTAAGCAGTAACCTGCCATTTCTGTAGCAATTTCGAATCAGCTTAGAAAAAGTCCAGTCCTCCCTATTCCAGTAGAGTCAGAAGGTTTTCCCAGGGCCTGTTCCTGGACAGGCTGGAAGCAAAGATTCATTCCTTGACATTTAGCTGTGGCTGCCTGTTGTGAATCATGTGGAATCAATCCCACCCCCATTTTTCTCCATCTGGGGCTGTATCTCCACAAGCAAATCAGCCAAAGTGAGATGTGAAACTCAGGGCTCTTCTCTACTTAGTTCACTTCCATCCATGCCCTGGAAAGATTTGCTGGCGATACTGGAGGCTAGTAGGGAGGAATCTTTTTGGGGGGTAGTAGAAAAATAGAGCCCAAGTGGAAGGATGGGAAATTTATTTGTGATGCTTCTGGCTATAGCTCTTAGAAGATACCACAGCCCACTTGGTGAAATATGAAAAATGATAATTGAGACCATAGCATCTTCTTCTTTGGTTGTACTGATGATCTCCAGAAAATTTTTTTTTGTTTAATTGGAACAACTTTTGTTTTAATAATTGCTACAGAATGATCATCCTCAAATGAATTTAAATGGATTTTGTTAGCTTCCACAGCAGAAGATACAAAGCATTTCATCCAGACTTTATCCATGGCTTCTTGGTGACTAAAATTTTATTAGTAGCCAAGATATCACTGAATTAGAAAATTTCCCGTTTTCATCGTATCAGAAGAAAAATAATGCATGTAGGGCTGCCTGCACCATTAGTAAAGTAATTAAGAACCAATGAGCATAATTTCAGGATCAAAGACAGGAGTTTGCCTTTACTTTTTCCTTTCTTCTCTCCTCCCCTCAGATTCTCTCCCTCAATACAAAATATAAATAGATGCAGTGAACATAGAGGCACGTGATATTGCTACAGCTTGTTCACTGACACTGAAATTATTTTCACAAATGCAAAACCTTTGAATAATAAAAGATAAGATTTTAAATGACAGTAACACTGGGAGTTGCAGTAGAAGATATAAATGACACCAGATCCTTCCTTGTTGAGTATCGCCAAGGGAAAAGGCCAGGTGGAAGAAAGAAAGGATGGATTGGTACAAAAAGGAAAAGTGGTCACAAAAGGATTGCTTTGAGTCCTGGGATTACAGCTCAGTGGTAGAGTTGTGCTTAACATGTAAAAGGCCTTGGATTCAATCCCCATTACCACCAGAAAAAAGAAAAAAAAGCATTGCTTGGGAATTTGTGGATACATTGAATACTTACAGATATTGATTTGAGAAGATCTAGGATGCATTTGTACTATTTGCTCATGGTTTTCTTTTTAGCAAAGAATGCTTTATTTGTGTAGGCTTTCCTGTAATTAGTAATTTTGTGAAAAGGAAACAGGCCTTTATATTCATATATAAAGTTGGTACCCATGTGTGGTTTTCCCAGGATTGGTTTGGAGAATGAGTGTTTCTAGCAGCACATTGTTGAAAAGTTTTTTTATTGTTTGTTTGTTTTCCTACCATGAATACCCTACCCATAGTGAATAGTTTTCTTAGTAGAGAGGATGGGGCTTGAATACTGTAGAAGGTAATTATGATTGTTATTAAGAGAAAAATTACTTTGGGAAATGGAATAATCTAGTATAAGATTTCTTCATCCTGGTTCCGAGACACCCTTGGGAATCTCTAGACATCACAAGGGAGTGGCAAGACTCCCCCAGCAAAATTAAGTTTACTCTGTCCTACTTTTTAAAATACATAGTGCATAGCACTGTTAAAACAAACAAAACCCCTCATAGTCAAACTATGATGGTATTGTTGAAAGGTGGAAAGAACAATCCATGCCTGGCTTGATTCTGAAAATTCTGGCTTTCATCAGACCTGAAACCCATTTAGGATGTCATAAAAACAAAATGGGAATTTAGTTTGAAAATATACCTTACAGCACAAAAATATCCCTATCAATATAAGATTATTTATAAAGCAGTAAATTCTTTTAAACACTACTACATCTAATAGCAGAGGAACAGGATAAACAATAAATTAAGAGGTAAGAAAAAATGAAATCTAATCTATACTTGTTTCTTCAATGATTTTATCTTTGAATCTTGGATAAGTCATTAAAATTTGGGGGCATACGTTTTTTATCTGTCAAATAAAGTTTGACTACATGATATTTAAGTTTCCTTATACTTTTAAAATTCAGTGATTTTAGCAAGAGAAGTTAATTCTTAGAGCATAAATTAAAATCTTTGATGAACTGAAAATTGCCAACTTTCAGATTTTTCCCATTTATTTCAATGTCTTCTTGCAGCTTAAGTAATGTTTTTACATACATGGTTGCATTTGTTCATCATAAATGAAGTTGGCAGAGCCAGAGTTAATCCCATTTTTCAGGTGACTTGTTAAGTGATGGTATAGAAACACAGATGGTGAGGGGCTGTTGTGAAACTCGAACCCCTTTCTACTGATTTTAACTCCAGCATCTGGCATTTAACACCCTTTTCCAAGCTTTGTAACTTCATATTTTGCTGTCTGTGAAATGCCCAGAATTTAAGATTGTTTCCATTTTGTACAATATAACCCTGTAAACATAAGTTATTAATATGTGATTTGCATTTTGGAAAAAAATAGGTGCTTGCATCTCTAAAGTGTAATTTGGTATGCCATGGTTTTCATTGAGTTTTGACAGCAGATAATTTAATCTTGGTAAATACAGTACTGTATCCTGACACAGATATAAATATGTGGGCAAGCTGGGTTGACAAATTTCTCAGCAATTTTAATGTGTTTCCATTTCTGAAAATACAAGTCTGAACTACAGGGGGAAAATACAATTTTATGGGAATGTCTATGAGAAAGGTCTATCCAGAACAGTCCAAGATAGATTAACAGTAGAATTGTTTTGGTAACATGAATTCCATTCCATAGTTTCAAGATTCATGACTTGAACAAAGAAATATAAGACAAAACAAATGAACAAAAACAAAACTACTCTGATTGGCTGTAAGAATCATTTCACACTTGTATAGAATGTTATCTAGGTGTAGTGGTGCACACCTGTAATCCCAGTACTTGGGAGACTAAGACAGGAGGATTGCAGGTTTGAGGCCAGCCTCAGCAACTTAGCGAGACCCTCAGCAACTTAACGAGAACCTGCTTCAAAATTTAAAAAATAAATACATTAAATAAGGCCTGGGGTGTGGCTCAGATATAGAATGCCCCTGGGTTCAATCCTTAGTTCCGCACACACTCCCAAAAAAGTATAGACCATTAAAGATGAATTTTCCATTTCTTCTTCTTTCTCTTAAGTCAAGTCTGGCATGCAGCTTATATCAAAACGCCATTTCTGATTTAAGATGCATCACTTTTACCCAAATTAGCTCATGTTACTCTCTCAGGGAACCTTATTCAATCTTGGGAGATACTCTGAGAGGTGGCAGTATTCTGTTAATCTCCGTGGAGAGTCCTGTGAAGAGCTCCTACTTCCAACTTTTCTATACCTACTTCCACAAGCTGTAGAAAAAGCAGGAGATGGCTTAGTTGCTGGAAGCAAGAATAAGCAGGGGTTGTGGCAGTGTTTAATACAAAAGTCAAAACCTAAGTAAAACATAAATACTACTGGGGGAATAAAAGTGCAGCTTGTTCAGTTGCTGCTTCAATTAGCAGGAATTTGGTGGCCAAGAGGAAAAAATAAATAAACTCTACCATCTGCTTTTATCTCTGAAGCTGCCTCAGTATCAGGCAACTGGCCTTTGTAACCTGCTCATCATTTGTATGTAAGAGGGCTGCCCCTCCTTCCTTCTTACTTTCCTCCCTCCTCCCTCCTTCACTTCCTTCCATCTAGGCGATGCATAGTTTCACTCTATTTTTGCTGCCCATAATACTCCCAAGAAGAAATCAGAAAGGTATCCCCACTACTCACTCCTGCTAGCTACCTATCTTTACCTCCTACGCAACATTAGTGTATTAAGTCAAGGAGCAGATATTAGGCAACTATAGTGTGTTTAATGATGAGAAAATATATAGAAGAAAAGTTTCTTCCACCAAGGAACTTCCAAAGACATAATCAAAAGAAATTTTAATAATAATTCAGAGTAATAAAAACACATGACACACCTGAGTACAGAACATACCTGCAATATAAATGTGTGTGTGTGTGTGTGTGTATACACTTTTATTGGTGCATTATAATTATACATCATACTGAGGTATAGAGTGATAGGAATACACATGCACACAACTCATGGAATATCTCCTTCCAGGTTCCACCCCACTCCTTCCCCTTCCCCACACATGTCTTTGAGATTGGCATTGATAATTTAATATACAAACATAACATTATTTGAACTGTTACCTTCTTTACTTCTCTATCCCCCTTTCTCTCTCCCCTAAACCCCCTCCATCACTCCATTGGAATCTCTGCTCCTCTGAGGTTACCCTTGTTTCCCAATTTCTATCTAGCTTCCACATGTAAGAGAAAGCATAACAAATATTCGATTTCTGACACTGGCTAATCTGGTTTAGCATAATCTCAAATTCCATCCATTTTCCTGAAAATGGCACAATTTTTGTTCTTTTTAAATGCATACTCATACATTTAAATTTCAGTAAATATTTGGCTACTGAACCAGTTAGAAGACTCTGCAAATAATATAAGACCAAACTAAAAGTAGTTTAAACAGTAATAGATGCCTTTCATCCCTTAGTAAAATGTCTAGAATTAAGGCTGCAGTAGGACTGATTAATTCAGGGGTTAAACATGAGTCATCAGAGACTGAGGGTCTTCCATCCTCCTGTATGACAGCTGAATGTGACAACTGTGATCTTCCTCATTGTTTCAAGGTGGCAGAAGCCATCCCAGGCAGGAAGGGTATCTGCTCCCACTCATCAATTTTTATTAAGGAGGAAAACTTTTCTCTGAAGATCCACTTATTGTTTTAGTTAGTCAGTTACCTTAACTGGTTTATGTTGACCATGACTAATCCACAGGAGGTAAGGGGGTGATGAATGAGTATGGGGGAGGACTTCCCTATATAGACCTAAAAGGGGACCCTGTTGACCAAAAATAAGGAGAGAATACAGTTGTTGGGTAGACAACTAGGAAAACCAACCCATCTGCACTATGTGTTGATTGCAGTGTGGAATTCTGTAAGAGAATAAGATGATCCCATGCCTTCAAGGAGATTACATAGAGTTATGGAGATTAGACATATATCTTGACATTTACTGGGCAAGGTAGTTAGAATAAAAAATAACATGAAGCCAGGTACAGGGGCACACCCCTGTAATTACAGTTACTCAGGAGACTGAGGAAAGAAGATCCCAAATTTGAGGATAACCTGGCCAATTTAGTAAAACTCTGTCTCAACATATAAAAATAAGAGGGATTAAAGATGTTAGAATAGAGGGAGACAGCATGTTTCAGGTGCTCCAAGACTCAGAACTCAACCTGCTAGAAAACTGCTTCTTGGCAAGGGAAGAAAAGCAGTCAGAATTCAACAGAAGAATGACAGTTGAAATGCGGTGGAAATGGATGGAGCACAGAGAGCAAAAGGCTGAAAAGAGTCTCATCTGGTGAGCCAAGAGTGGAGGCGGTGCCACTGTGGTGAACTGCCTCCTGGGCTGGTGGCTGCTGGGACCTGCAGCTCTCAGAGACCAACTCCAGAAAAGAAGAAGCAGAATCTTGTTGAACCAGTGACTGCAGAAAGCTACCATCAAAAGCAATTGCACTCTTCCCTCCACATTCAAACATCTCAAGACTCCACTCCCCAGACTGCTCAGCCAGACTGTGCAGCAAAATCCTGTGGCTGCAGATGAACTTGTCCTGCCTGCAGGGACCTGAGCAAAAATTGTCAAGATCTTGATTTTACAAAGCATCCCAGGGGGAGCCTGACCTGAATGGCCATAGGGACTTGCATGGTAACAAAAAGACCCACAGGGTCTGTGAGTTTGCAAATCATCCCTGCAGAGGTGGGAGCAGGAGCTACAGTCAGACACATCAGAAACATGAATTAGCAGACAGCCCCTAGGGACATTCCAGCAGGAGGGACCTAGAGTCAGCAGTTCACCATGCCCCTGCAGGGTCTCCGGCAATCACCACAGGGCCATCATCCTTAGTACCAAAACCCAATAAAGATCCCTCAAGAAAGTTACAGACCAACATCATTGATGAACATAGATGCAAAAATTCTAAACAAAATACTAGTGATGTGCATTTAAAACCATATTAAGAAAATTGTACAATATGACCAACTTGGTTTCATCCCAGGGATGCAAGGCTGGTTCAACATATGCAAATCAATACATGTTACTCACCACATACATAGAACTAAGGACAAAAACCACATGATCATCTCAATAGGTACTGAAAAAGCATTTGACAAAATCCAACACCCATTCATGTTAAAAATTCTGCAGAAAATCAGAATAGAAGGAACTTACCCCAACATCATTAAGGCAATATGCAATACATCCAAAGCCAACATCATATTGAATGGGGAAAAACTGTGGGAATTCCTTTTAAAGTCAGGAACAAGACAAGGATGTCCACGATCACCACTCCTTTTCAATATAATCCTTGAGATGATACTCTTGCCAGAGATATAAGAGAAGGATATCAAAGAAATTCAGATAGGAAAAGAACTGAAATTATCTCTATCTGCAGATGACATGACCCTATATTTAGAAGACCCAACAAACACAACCAAAAGACTTCTAGAGCTGACTAACAAATTCAGCAAAGTAGCAAAATACAAAATCAGTCTAAAAAAAATCAGGACCTTTTCTATACGCCAACCATGAATCCACTGAAAAAGAAATCCAAAAACCAATACAATTCACAGTAACCTCAAAACCAATCAAATACCTAGGAATAAACCTAACCAAGGAGGTAAAAGACCTCTACAATGAAAATTATAAAACACTAAAGAAAGTATTTGAAGAAGATCTTAGAAGATGGAAAGATCTCCTTTGCTCTTGGATAGGCAGAATAAAAATTATCAAAATGGCCATTCTATAAAAATTGATCTACAGAGTCAATGCAATCCCTATCAAAATTCCAATATAATTCTCCACAGACTTAGAAAAATCAGTCATATATTTCATATGAAGAAACAAAAGACCCAGAATAATCAAAGCAATTCTCAACAATAAGAACCATGCAGAAGGCATCACAATTCCTGACTTCAAATTATACTACAGAGTAATAGTAATAAAAACAGCATGGTACTAGCACAGAAACAGACACATAGACCAATGGAACAGAATAGAAGATACAGAAACAAATCCACACATTTATAGCCAATTAATTTTTGACAAAGGTGCCAAACACATATGTTGGAGAAAAGACATCCTTTTCAACAAATGGTGTTGGGAAAATTGGTTATCCGTTTGTAGAAAAATGGAATTAAATCCTTACCTCTCACTCTGCATAGAAGTCAACTCAAGATGAATCAAAGACCTGGAAATTAGACCAGAGACTTTTAAGCTACTAGAGGAGGGCATAGGTCCAACACTCCAACATATAGGCACAGGTAGAAACTTCCTCAACAAGACCCCCATAGCTCAGGAAATTAAAACAAGAATTAATAAGTGGGGTGGCATTAAACTAAAAAGTTTCTGCTCATCAAAGGAAACCATCAAGAATCTAAAGAAAAAGCCTACAGAATGGGAGATCTTTGACAGCTATCCCTCTGATAGAGGACTAATATCTAGTATAATCAAAAAACTTAAAAGACTACACTAAAAAACAAATAACCCAATCAAGAAATGGGCAATTGGGCTGGGTGTGGTGGCGCATGCTTGTAATCCCAGTACTTTGGGAGGCAGAGACCGGAGGATCGGGGTTCGCAGCCAGCCTCTCTCTCTCTCTCTCTCCCTGTCCCTCTCTCTCTCTCTACCTAGTGAGGCCCTCCGCAACTTCGTGAGACCCGGTTTCAAAATAAAGTAAAAAAAATAGGGCGGGGGTGTAGCGTGGAGGTAGAACGCCCCTGCGTTCAATCCCCGGTACCGCAAAAAAAAAACAAAAAAAAGAAATGGGAAATTGAATTAAATAGACACTTCACAAAAGAAGAGATACAAATGGCCAATAAATACACAAAAAATATTCAACATCATTAGCAATCAGGGAGATGCAAATAAAACTACACTGAGATTCCATCTAACCTTAATCAGAATAACAATCATCAAGAAGTCAAAAAACAATAAGAACTGATGAGGATGTGGGGAAATTGGAACTCATCTATACTGTTGGTGGGATTGCAAATTCGTTCAGCAGCTATGGAGATCAGTGTGGAGATTTCTCAGAAAGATCTACCATATTATCCAGCTATACCACTCCTGGGTATTTTTCCAAAGGGACTGAAATCAGAAAATTACAGTAATATATGCATATCCATGTTCATAGCAGTACAATTCACAAAAGCCAAATTATGGAACCAGCTTAGATGTCCAGCAAGAGATGAGTGGATTACAAAATTATGGGATATACACACAATGGAATTCTACTCAGCAATAAAGAAGAACAAAATAATGTCATTATCTACAGTAGCCAGCCCAGGTGGCAAGATTACTATCTGTAAGTAAGACTTTTGGAAAGTCAGGCCGCAACTTTTATTTTTATTTTTATTTATTTATTTATTTATTTATTTATTTATTTTTGCTGTACTAGGGGTTGAACCCAGGGGCGTTCTACCTCCGAGCTACACCCCCGGCCCTATTTTTTATTCTTTATTTTGAAACCGGGTCTCACGAAGTTGCAGAGGGCCTCACTAAGTAGCTGAGGATGGCCGCGAACCAACCTGGATCCTCTGGTCTCAGCCTCCCAAGTACTGGGATTTACAAGCATGTGCCACCACACCCAGCTCAAAAAGTCTTTGTCTTAAGTAATCAGATTTAAATGAAGAGGAGGAACAATGAGCAGTTCAGACTGGTTTAAATCTGTGTAGGGCCCACCAGACTATAAATATACTTAAATAACAAGAAAAGAAGTTTAGAGATTACTCTTTAAACAATGAGCACCCACAGAAAGCTTCTGACCAGAGGAGTAGCAAGATGAGCACTTTTCTAGGTCCTTACAGAGTTAGTTATAAATATGTGAGTGAGATGGCTAGCCAGTTCTTCATTGGAGAGGTTGGTCATAACAAAATGCTGGTTAAATCGAAGGCAGAAGCTGGATGTGGTGGCCTGTAATCCCAGTACCTGGGAGGCTGAGACAGGAAAATCACAGGTTTGCAGCCAGCCTCAGCAACTTAGCAAGACACCCTGTTTCAAAAAAAAGGGGAGCTAGGGTGTAGCTCAGAGGTAGAATGTCCTGGATTCAATATCTTGCATTAAAAAAAACTGACAGAAGAGAACAAAGTAAATAGAAAACTTGTCTAATTCAGGCAAGAGGTCATTTTTCAGAACTAAACTAATAGTGAAGGGAATGTAAAAAGAAGGAAGCATTATTGGAGAAGAAGTGTCAGGGTTGGAATGTAGTGAACATGTAGAGTCAAAGGGACTAGGGAGTGATCATGAGTGTGGGGCGCATGTACTGGTCCCTTGCAATGAACTCAAAAGTCTGCTCCATAAATTACTAGCTACTGTCAGGCAGTCCTTTAGGCAAGTCATTTAAGCTGAGTGCCAGACTTTACATCTATAGAGTGGCAATACCTGCCTCATCTAGTGATGAGGATGGCACACAGTAGTGCCTGTGAAGTACCAAAAATGTTGCCTAACATATGACAGGATTCAACAATTGTTAATTCTTGCCTCACTATTCAAAAGTGATGGGAAGCCAATGATTAAAGGAGAAGGCTTAAAAAGAAAAGACAGTCAGGCATGGTGGCGCATGCCTATAATCTCAGTATTTGGAAGGCTGAAACAGGAGGATCTTAGGCTCAAGACCAGCCCAAGGAATTTAGCAAGACCCTATTTCAAAATTTCAAAAAATAAAATAGGGCTGCGGGTATAGCTCAGAGGTAGGATGACCCTGAGTTAAATACCCAGTACAAAAAAAAAAAAGAGAGAGAGAAAAGTGAAAACCATCATATGCAGAAGTAAACAAGCATTTGTGTAAGGGACCAGTATGAAATATTCTTAGCTTTGTAGGTCATATAATTGCTGTTGAAGCTACCTAACTCTCTCATTATAGCAAATAAGTGAATATGGTTATGTTTCAATAATACTTTATGGGAAATTAAATATAAATTTCATAGTATTTTCATATGCCATAAAATATTAATCTTCTCCTGATTTTTAAATGTGAACTACTTTTAAATGTTAACCAAAATTTTAATTCTGTGCCATACAAAGATTGAAACAATCTAGACTTGGCCTGTGGGACAAAGGTTGATTCTCCCTGATCTTAAATAATGTCCAATTTTAGGGAATAGAATGATGGGAAGTGTCAAATAGGAATGAGCAATAAAGACCTACAGGAAGAACCAAAGGAGAATAAAAAGTGGATTGGATTAGATGATTGTCTGGTTGCTGCTCAGAGCAGTGATGAAGATAGAACCTAGAATGTCAAAAGAAATGAAGAGACCAATCGTGATAATTATGACAGGGTTCACTGTGTTTAGAGGAGGGAGCCTCAAAGCAGTGCCTGTTTGTGTTAAGTGGAGAAGTCACTGGGTAGACAGATTGCAGACACAAAAAGAGAAAGGAGATAGTGAATGAGGAAGAAAACAGAGTAGGTAAAGGTGATAAATATGATGTCACAGTGTAGACATGAGGTTGGGGAAAGTGTGGGCATCTTTGCTGACAGGAAGCGGAGAGGATGGAAGAGTCGAGGAGAATTGATGGGTGGCAGTGATTGTATATCAGCAGAGCTAATTGAGACCAATGGTCTTGGGCTTCCTTTGAAGGAGGCATTATTATATGGCCTTCCTGCTCCCTCTGAGCATGAAGGAGAGTGAGTAGGAGTGAGATCTTTGAATGTGGAGACTTCAGAAAAGCCACTGTGGCCAATGCCAGAGTTTCAAATGAGAAGTTGAAACATTATCTGAGTAGCAATGAGGGTGCTGTTAGGAGTTAGACACCCTGACTTGTAGTCATTGGTGCAGTCCCAGAGATTTCTGAGATGTTTTCAGCACTCTTTAGAAAACAAATTTAGAAATAGAGAAAGTGAGACTGGGACTCCACACATAGGATTATGGAGAATCAGACAGGTTCCTTCTCCAGTATTTTCCCTTTCAATGTCAACTAGATTTGGGGCATGATACAGGACTGTGCTATTAAAAATTGTGATCAGGGCATGGTGGCACACGCTTGTCATTCCAGTACTTGGGAGGCTGAGACAGGAGGATCGCAGGTTAACAGCCAGCCCCAGTTACTTAGTGAGGCCCTCCGCAACTTAGTGAGACCCTGTTTCAAAATAAAGAATAAAAAAAAAATCGGGCTCGGGGTGTAGCTCAGAGGTAGAATGCCCCTGGGTTCAATCCCCAGTACCACAAAAAAAAAAATTGGCTACAGCTTGGCACCGTGGCGCACACCTGTAATCTCAGTACTTCAGAGGCTGAGGCAGGAGGATTATAAGTTAGAGGCCAGCCTCAGCAACTTAATAAGACCCCACTTCAAAATAAAAAATAAGAAGGATGGGGGTATAGCTCAGAGATAGAAGACTCCTGGATTTAATTCCCAGTACAAAAGAGAGAGAGAGAGAGAGTGGGAAAAAAATTGTGGCTACAAGTTTAAATCATGCCAAGACACCACTGTGCAGCTATTTAAGTTTAAATTATATAAAAAATTAAAAACTAGTCACTGGGCCACATTTCAAGTGCTCTTCAGTCATGTGTGACTGAATATATCGTGTTGGGTTGCTCAGATGAAAAACATGTGCATCATTACAGTCTCCTGGACAGTGTTAGAATACTGCACAGAATGACTTGCTGTCTTTTTTCACCTGCTTGGAAGACACTGAGATTAAAGTAAGACTACAGGCTGAAATTAAACATTTGCACATAGGTCCCCACCCCCAGAACCCAAGACCATTGTTAAAAAAAACATGGTTTGAAGATGAACTCCTAGCTCACCTTAGGTTAAGCTCTCCATCATGATTGATAGGCAGACTGACAAAAATAGAGTTCAACTGAGTGACAAGGATTTAAAATCCAAGGCATTGAAAAGAACAATGGGAACAACGGCTTTCATTCTGTTTCTTTTCTCTCCCACTCTTGAATTTTAGTCTAATGGCTGAGTCATGGAGGTTAAATGTGCGTGACAGAGTGTATTCTTTTGTGTATGAACATAAAGGGCACATGCTGAAATACAGAACATTAATATGTAAATCAGTGCAATTTTTCATAATAGATATATAGTTGAGGTGCTGAAGAGATAGCAGATACAGCAGGTATTTTGATCAGTTTTTAATTCTATAAGCTTCCATCTGATCAGTGTACATCTCTGTTCCAACTCCATTTTTCCCACCTTAGAAATTCCATCAGTGAGTCTTAGAAACTGGGGTGGTTCTTTTGGGAGAGCTAGTGATAGCTGCCTCGATTATTCATTAGGTAATACCCATATACAAAATTTGGATGTTTTGCTCTTCAGTGAAACTCTTTAAAACCATTGTTATTTCTAGAAAGATAATACATGAGCTACTCTTGATTTATTTCTCTTGGATCCATTTTTGTTTTCCTAAAAAATAAATTTTCAGGAGTGCTATATATTTCCTGAATAAAGGTGATTTGTTTATTTTGGAGAAACACTGACTCTGACAACCTTTTGAGTGACTCATTACTAAAGAGTTGTGAAAATAGCCCTATTATATTCCTAATTTTATCTCAAAATGTAATGTGAAATAGGGGACTTTAAAATGATTTCTGAAAAAGGTGTATGACACAAATGTTGTTCTTTCATGGAAAAATTATGTAAGTAAAAGCAAAGGTCTAAGAATGTAGACATGGATTTTGTTTAATACATACCCATTTATTTACTTATACATAGTTGCATATTGTGTAGGCAAGCAATACACTCTGTACACAAAAATCAATACATAGGCTGGACATGGTGGTGCACACCTGTAATCTCAGTACTTGGGAGGCTGAGACAAGAGGATTCCCAGTTCAAGGCCAGCCTTAGCAACGTAGTGAGACCCTTAGTAACTTAGCAAGACCCTGTTTCAAAATAAATAGGGCTGGGGTATACCTCAGAGGTAGAAGCCCCCTGAATTCCATCCCCAATACCCCCCCACACACATCAATATATAAATGAGTACTTAAAGCTGAAAGATATTGGACAAGCTACTTAATTTTTGCTGAATTCTTTTCCTCTTCTGTTCAAATGGTTTAAATAATAGTACTTTTCTCACTGGGTTTTTGTAGCCATTAAATGAGAAGATGAATATAAACCTCGTAGCACAGCGAAATATGTGCTAAGGCAAGGTTACCATTATTTGTTGTTGTTCTGAAAGCCCAGAGCTAATATATTTTGTTCAGACATGAAAATCCAGATCAAACTGCTGGCAAAGCCAATCTTCTTTTCTACCCTACAGTTAGAGGCATGGCCTCCCAAACCATGTGCCGGGACACTAACAATGTGCAACAACCACACAGAAGCATCCTCTAGGAAAGGAAAATCAAGTGACTGTCTAACCGCTTGTGACTTAAAGCAGTTTATGAAATAGAGCCTTTTAAATTGCTTGCAAAAATTCTTAAGTCAAAAACTAAGCTTTAAAATTCCTCTAAATGAAAAGATGCTCCTTATTTCATGCTTAGTTACAATGCACCTTTGCCTTCGGTTTTCATCTCACCCTAGCTTCTCTTGAGTGATGAGTTATTTCAGGGAAAGAAGTATCAGAAGTTTTCCTATAAAGAAGGAAAGTGAAGTGGTGAATCAGCCTTAGAGATTTCCAATTCTTTGCTCTCCTATAAAGAGACTACTTGTCCTTGTGTCCATTTTTCAAACTTGGTATACTAAATTTCAAATTCTAAACCTAAGGGCTCTTTCTGAAGATAGACATTGTCCTTAAGGTATGGCAAAAGAAAAATATGCAGAAAATATGAATTAATTGGACAGGAATTTTTAATGCATTTGAAGATGTTATTTTTAGCTCTTGAGGCTGGTCAACAGAACATTCCACAGGCAAATGCAGTTACTGACTGGAACAAGGGCAGGGTGTTACCAGACTTGGCTGAAATGATTTGGATTTGCTATTTGTACCATTTGGAATTTGCTGGGCAACTAGATGACCTTCTATTTGGTTTTTGCTGCATTAGCACAACTTGTTGGGGAAAGAGGAAGAGAGATAATGATGAAACCAACAATGTAACAAAATCTGTTGACACACTGGTGACAGAAGGTAATCCCTAGTTATAGGAATCTGCCATGGAGACTAGCCTGAAGGGTCACAAATACTTGACCATATGATCAGAACCAAAAATCAAGACATCGCTGTGGTTTTCTAGATATAGCAGAAGAGTAAAGGATATAAGTTAGTTGCCAGAATGTTGTATTGTTGTTATGCCATAAAAACAACCCTATCTATTTCAGGACTTCCCCAAATTAAACTAATTGCATGCTTGCATATAGACAATTTGACCCAATTTCAGTAATATAACCTTGTTATTATTGCACCACTTTATATATTTACATGTCAATGGCTTCTAATTTGGACATTGTACTATAATGTCTTAAGAGTCCTGGATTATTATTGAATTTTTTATTGTTAAAACAGATTTGAATAATGTTAGTGATTTAGTATATGAGGCAAGACATCTTGTAATTTGGAATCCACCCTTTTCATTTGAGACATCACTGTGAAGTGAATACTCCTTTCATGGTAAAGAATGGGGGAGCTGAGACATAAAAAAATTGTCAGTAAATATATTTTCTTCCTTTCTCAAGACCAAATCATCCACATACCTCTTTCATTCCTTTTATGTGAACATTACATGCTGTCACTGGACAACACAATTCTAAATTTTCAAAGAAGGGCAGTGAATTAAAGAATACTGTATGCAACAGAGAGAATGTCTATTTTGTCAGTTATGGCGGTGGTGTGGGAAATGGATGCCATTTGAAAGGTATCATGCTATGAAAACATTTTGAGGTTCAGGTGGCTAGATGCTGTTCTTCAGCATGAGTCAAGGACTGAATTTTCAGTGGAAATTTTCAGGGATGGATGCAACAAAAATAACTGCTTCCCTCAGGGAAAATGAGAGAGAAGATTTTACAAGACTGACCTCTAAAGAATTGGTACATTAGATGTGGAAATTGTCGTGGCACAACTCAGTTATGCTTCTAAAATTTCTCTCCATTCTAAAATAGATGTCATTGTGTACTAGAGGTGTGAATGTAGAAAACAAGATACAACACACTGTGTTGCCATAGAATTTGTGCAAAGTACATATGCTTTTAAAAATCCATTTATGTAACACATAAAAAGTAGGATTTTTGTTGCATTAAGTGAAACAAGAAAAAACTGTCTTCCTCTGAACAGGAATACTAGGATAAGAAATTTTCAATTAATAAAAGTCATCCATACTGTTAGATTTTATTGAAAGAATTAGATCATTCACCTAGATGGTCTCTCGTAGTTGCAGTAACTAAAAAAAAAAAAACCCACAATTGGTGGCCTTCACAGTCCTTTAAGCTATAGCACTTGCAGCTTCATCCCAGAGTTAGCATTATGAGTTTCTCTGCTAAGAAAAAAGAAGTCTAGAATTTTTACATAATAGTTTAGAACATTAAAAAAAAGGCAGAATCAGTTTACCAGGAAACACATGACTCATATGTTTCCAATATCATTTCAAGTACCCCAAAAGCTATACATATAGTTATCTATTGAAAGGATTTTAAACTGTCCCTGCAACAAATAGCATCAATAGAGGCAGAGAGTGGGATGTGATAAAAATGTGCACAATTTGGCATGCCCAGCATGCCTCTCTTTTTGTGGCCTGCGTTTTCTGTTTTGTGAAGAATACCAGTGAACGGATGTTCAAGAGCCTCTAGGAAAGAATGGCAATTCTTGAAAAGGTGAGCAGGTGTGGCAGGCATCAGCAGTGGCCCTGTCGGGGGTGTCTGGTGACAGCATAGCTCTCTATCTCAGAGAACTCATGCTTCTTTGGAAATCTTTAGATCAAACTCACAAGAAGACAGAGCAGTTCAATGTTTCATAGGAAGCCAACCCGAGCATTTTAACAAAGGAAAGCAAATCTGAGCAAAGCCTACAACAGAAAGTATTTAGGGTTCAACATGATACCCTTAATCTTCATTTACAAAGATCAAGCTATACATAATTATGGGCTCAGGCTGGTCTTTAATAGCAAACACTTTTTCTAAATTTCCCATCCCTGCCTCTTCCACCTCTAAAGCCTTCCAAAACAACTAGCATGATCATTAACACAAGTGATAACTTGCAAGTTATAAAGCCAAGAGCTGGATACTAGCTGTAAGACAGGAAGTTTGCTGTATTGAATGGATGTTAATAATTTAAACAAGTCATAAAGCGAAACTTCTCAGATAACCATACATAGAGGTTAAATGCAGGCTCTTACTCCCAGCATGACATTGATCACAATGTAACCAAAAGGAGTCTGTTCCAGTATAAATTCTTAGCTTCCCAGTTATGAGCAACTGCCAGCATATAATAGAAGCAAACATGTCTTTGGGTTGCATTTTAGGAGCTTGACAGATATTTTAAATCTACTCATTGCTGTCACAAAAGAGCTCAGGAGGCAGTTAGTTGCATGCTCATCACCCAGTCTGGCATTTTTAATTTTTCTAGCAAAATGTATAATAGGGCCTGAAGTGGTAGTATAAGTATTTTTCAGTAAGGCTTTCCTTATTATCAGGATCCTACCTCTTGCTCCTAAATAGTTGGGAAGATTTAAGTCAATGAGCATGTTTTCCACTTATTAATAAAAAGTAGAATGAAGAATATCAGTGAACTAGTAAGAGGGATGTTTCTTGCCTTTTCAACAGAAATACATTAAGCAATAGAAAATAACTGATCTATACTGTTATTTATCTGTAAGTAACCAGTTTATACAAGAGTAGAAAACTATAATCAGAATAAAGAAAGAGGACCCTTTGATGTAGGCCCATGAGCCAGATTTTTGGTGCAATATGAATCCAAGTCTTAAACGCATTAGATCTGGAGCTAATGATCTTGAATCCTCCTCCATGTTTATCTTAGAATGGAGCATATTTAATGCTAATTGAAGTCATCTGATTAATTAAGTCAAGTAGTGCTTGGTGCCACTGTGTATAAAGAAATGTTCTTGAGCATCACAGATGATCAGATCTAGCCTAGTAAGGCCTTGTTGTTTATCTCCAGGGTACCCTTTTTCGGACAGACCTTTATTTTTTTACAAGCTCTCTAGGTCCCTCCCCTCAGCCAGCCTAATAGAAGACAAAGTGAACGGCTCCCACTCCTCATCATTGTCAGAGGTTCTAGCCCTGGGCACAAGTACCTTCTCATTAACTCCAGAGCATTTCTCCTCTTAAATCCCTATGGAGCTTCTTATCCCAAATTTCTATTATTTTTGGCACAAGGTAAAGAGCCATCCTTTTTGCTTGCTTCTAACTTAGGACAGATGGTCCATGCACTTAAATAAAAAGCAAACTTTTAAAATCGTGTCCCACAGGAATGACAGGATCTGGCTTCAGCCTATTGCAATACTATTCTTTCTCCACTGGACATTTTCTGTTCTGGAGGGGGCAAACTAGATTGTACCTGCTGTTCCCCATGCTGGATACCAGCAATTACCCAGCTCCTCATGTGGCTCACTCCCTCTCATCTTAGATCTCTGCTTAAAAGTCACCTCTACACAGAGCATTTTTCTGAGTCGTGGCTATCTCTTTCAAATTACTCTTCTTTCTTCTCCTAAACAACATTGAATAATGCCATTATTTGATGCAATGTTGCCTCTCTCCAGCACCACGACCACCTCCAACAAAAGAATGTAAGCTCCTCAAGGGTGGACTCTGCTTTGTTCACTGCTGTATTTTCAGTTCCTAATAGACATAATAGATGCTCAATGAATATTTTGATTAATTAATAATGAGAGTATTTCATTTTCATATTTCCTTTCCAGAGCAATGGAGCTGGTACTATGCTCTCTCTTTCTTCTTTTCTGGTTGCTTTTCTTCTTAAAGTGACTTCCTTGCATTTACTAAAGATAGAGATGGTAGTCCATTGAAGACACAGACCAGGTAGCACTGAAGAATAATCTGGCACAATAAAATCAGCACTTCTTATTAAGGAAAAGTCAGACGAGGCAGGACATATACAACAACAAATATGAAATTTGATAGAAGGGGAGCCAATTGATCTCAGTATTTGAGTGCTCACAATACATTTTTGATGCTGTGGAATACAAATATATCCCTGCTTTTATTTTTTATTTTTAATGTGCTTTTATTGGTACATTATAGTCTCACATCACAATGGAAATCAAATTGACATTAACATACATGCACGCAGCACTTGGTGCCCCCTCCCCCCAACATAGAATACTAAGATTAACATTGGTATATTCTCATATGTAAATATGGTCGATGGTAGAAATTCCATTAATGAACTTCATTCTTCCCCTCTTCTTCCCTTAAATCAGTTCCCTAACTTCACTGAGGCTTCTCCACTATTGTCTGGAGGCCCTTTTGTATCCTCATTGCTCCCTAGCTTGCACGTATTAAAGAAGACATATGACCCTTCTCTTTCTGTGATTGGCTGATCTCACTTAACATAATGTTCTCCAGGTCCTTCCATTTTCTTATAAATGATATTATTTTGTTCTTATTTATTGCTGAGTAGAATTCTATTGTGTGTATTTCCCATAATTTTGTGATCCATTCATCTGTTGATGGTCACCTAGGTTGGTTCCATAATTTGGCTATTGTGAATTGTGCTGCTATGAATATGGGGATGCATATATTACTGTAGTTTACTGGTTTCAGTCCATTTGGAATGATACCCAGTAGTGGTATAGCCAGGTCATATGGTGGATCCATTCCCAGTTTTCCTAGGAATCTCCATATTGATCTCCAAAGTGGTTGGACTAGTTCACACTCCCACCAACAGGAGAGTTCCCTTTTCCCCACATCCTCGCCAACACTTATTATTGTTTGACTTCTTAATGATTGCCATTCTGATTGGGGTTAGATGAAATCTCAGAATAGTTTAAATTTCCCTGATTGCTAATGATGTTGAGCATCTTTTCATGTATCTATTGGCCATTTGTATCTCTTCTTTTTTGAAGTGTCTGTTCAATTTGGTTGCCCATTTCTTGATAGGGTTATTTGTTTTTTTAGTGTAAAGTCTTTTAAGTTCTTTGTATATCCTAGATATTAGTCCTCTATCAGGGATAGATAGCAAATATCTTCTTCACTTCCGTAGGCTTTCTCTTTATACTCTTGATGGTTTCCTTTGATGTGCAGAAACTTTTTAGTTTAATGCAATGCCACTTATTAATTCTTGTTTTAGTTTCCTGGGCTTTGGAGGTCTTATTGAGTAAGTTTCTACCTGTGCCTATATGTTGGAGTGTTGAACCTATGCCCTGTTCTAGTAATTTCATAGTCTTTGATCTAACTTCTGGGTCTTTGATCCATCTCGAATTGACTCTTGTGCAGGGTGAGAGGTAAGGATTTAGTTCCATTTTTCTACGGATAGATAACCAGTTTTCCCAACACCATTTGTTAGACTGTCTTTTCTCCAAGGTATGTGTCTGGCCCCTTTGTCAAAGATCAATTGGCTGTAAGTTTGTGGATTTGTTTCTGTATCTTCTATTCTGTACCATTGATCTATGTGTCTGTTTTTGTGCCAATACCATGCTGATTTTTATTACTATAGCTCTGAAGTATAGTTTGAAGTCAGGGATTGTGATGCCTCCTGCATGGTTCTTATTGCTGAGAATTGCTTTGACTATTCTGGGTCTTTCATTTCACCATATGAAATTTAAGACTGATTTTTCTAGGTCTGTGAAAAATGATAATGGTATTTTGATAGGGATTGCGTTGACTCTGTAGATCATTTTTGGCAGAATGGCCATTTTGATAATATTTATTCTGCCTATCCAAGAGCAGGGGAGATCTTTCCATCTTCTAGGATCTTCTTCAATTTCTTTCTTCAGTGATTTATAATTTTCTTTGAAGAGGTCTTTTACCTCTTTGGTTAAGTTTATTCCTAGGTATTTGATTGGTTTTGAAGTTATTATGAATGGGATTGTTTTATGGATTTTTTTCTCAGTGGATTCATGGTTGGCATATATGAAAGCTACTGATTTTTTTAGGTTGATCTTGTATCCTGCTACTTTGCTGAATTTGTTAATCAGCTCTAGTAGACTTTTGGTTGAGTTTTTTGGGTCTTCTAGATATAGAATCATATCATCTGCAAATAAAGATATTTTTAATTCTTCTTTTCCTATTTGAATTCCTTTGATACCCTTCTCTTGTCTTATTGCCCTGGCAAGAGTCTAGAGGACTATATTGAAAAGGAGTGGTGATAGTGGGCATCCTTGTCCTGTTCCTGATTTTTAGGGGAATTCCCGTACTTTTTCCCTATTCAGTATGAAGTTGGCTTTGGGTTTATAATATATTGACTTAATGATGTTGAGGCACGTTCCTTCTATTCTGATTACCTGCAGAGTTTTTAACATGAATGGGTGTTGGATATTGTCAAATGTTTTTTCAGCATCTATTGAGATGATCATGTGATTCTTGTTTTTAGTTTGGTTTATGTGGTGAATAACATGTATTGTTTTGCATATGTTGAACCAGCCTTGCTTTCCTGGGATGAAACCAACTTGGTCATGGTGTATAATTTTCTTGATATAATTTTGAATGCGCATGGCTAGTATTTTGTTTAGAATTTTTTTTGTGGTACTGGGGATTGAACCCAGGAGTGTTCTACCTCTGAGATACATCCCCAGCCCTATTTTTGTACTTTATTTTGAAACCGGGTCTCATGAAGTTGTGCAGGGCCTCACTAAGTAGCTGAGGCTGGCCGCAAACCTGGATCCTCCAGTCTCTGCCTCCCAAATACTGGGATTACAAGCGTGCGCCACCACGCCCGGCTTAGAATTTTTGCATCTATATTCATCAATGATACTGGTCTGTAATTTTCTTTTCTTGAGGTATCTTTATTTGGCTTTGGTATTAATGTGATGCTGGTCTCATAGAAGGAATTTGGAAGAATTCCATCTCTTTCAATTTCACAGAATAACTTGTGAAGTATTGGTTTTAGTTCTTCTGTAAAGGTTTTGTAGAATTCAGCTGGAAAACCGTCTGGACCTGGGCTTTTCTTTGATGGCAGACTTTTTATTGCTGTTTCTATCTCTGTGCTTGCTATTGATTGATTCAGGTTTTCTATGTCCTCTTGGTTCAGTTTAGGTTGTATGTGTCTAGAAATCTGTCAATTTCTTCCATGTTTTCCAGTTTATTAGAGTTAAGTTTTCAAAGTAGTTTCTTATGATCCTCTGGATTTCTCCACTATCTGTGGTGATGTCCCCTTTTTTATTTCTGATTTTGGTAATTTGGGTTGATTCTCTCCTTCTTTTGGTTAAGTTAGCTAGTGTTTTATCAATCTTGTTAATCTTTTCAAAGAACCAACTTCTTGTTTTGTTGATCCTTTGTATTGTTTTTTTATTTTCTATTTCATTGATTTTTGCTCTGATTTTAATTATCTCCTGCCTTCTGCTGGCTTTGGGATTAGACTGTTCCTGTTTTTCTAGGTCCTTGAGGTATGTCATTAGGTTGTTCATTTGGTGGCTTTCTGTTTTTCTTATGTGGGCACTCAGTGCTATAAATTTTCCTCTTAACACCGCCTTCAACGTGTCCCATAGATTTTGGTACGTCATGTCTCTATTTCCATTTAATTCCAGGGATTTTTTTATGTCTCCCCTTATTTCTTTTCTGATCCAGTCCTCATTCAAAGGTGTATCATTTAGTCTCTATGTACTTATGAGATTATTTTTGGTCTTCCTCTTGTTAATTTCTACTTTCATTCCATTGTGATCTGAGAAGATGCAAGGAATTATATTACATCTTTTGAATTTACTGGTGCTTGCTTTGTGGCCCAAGATGTGGTCTATTTTGGAGAAGGTTCCGTGGGCAGCTGAGAAGAATGTGTATTCCTCTGTTGCTGGTTGAAATATTCTGTATATGTCTATTAGATCCATTTGGTCTATAATTTTCTTTAGGTATCAAGAATCTTTATTCATCTTTTGTCTGGAGGATCGATCTAGTGGTGTGAGTGGTGTGTTGAAGTCTCCCAGTATTATTGTATTTGGGTCTATTTGAGACCTGACGTCTTGAAGACTTTGTTTACGAATGTGGGTGCACCCAGATTTGGGGCATAAATGCTTATTATCATTATATCTTCTTGTTGGATTGTTTCTTTTATTAATAAGAAGTGTCCTGCTTTGTCTCTTCTGATGTGTTTTAGCTTAAAGTCTGTTTTGTCAGATATAAACATTGCTACCCCTGCTTGTTTTTGACCTCCATTTGCATGGTATATCTTTTTCCATCCTTTCACTTTTAGCATGTGAGTGTCTTTGGCTAGAAGGTGAGTTTCTTGCAAGCAGCATATAGTTGGGTTATGTTTTTTGATTCACCTTGCCAGTCTATGTCTTTTAATTGGGGAGTTAAGTCCTTTGACATTCAATGTTATTATTGAGATATGATTTCTCTTTCCTGTCATTTTGAGTTCTATTTTCTGTTTGATGTAGTGTCGACTCTCCTTGCTTAGTTGCCCACATGGTGGGGTTCACCTCTTCTCTGATTCTGAAATTTGCTTGTTTTTTCTTCCTTGTGTTTTATTTCCTCCAGAATTTTCTCTAGTGCTGGCTTGGTCCTCATGAAGTCTTTAAGTTTTTGCTTGTCTTAGAAAGTTTTTATTTCTCCATTGATTTTGAATGATAACTTTGCTGGATATATCAGTCTTGGTTGGAAGTTGTTTTCTTCCAGAGTCCAGAGTACTTCATACCAATCCTTCCTGGCATTCCTGACTTGGATTGAGAAGTCTGGAGTGATTTTGATTGTTTTGCCCCTGTATGTCACCCGTTCTTTTGCTCTTGCTGCTTTTAATATTTTTTCTTTGGCCTCTATGTTAGTCATTTTGATTATTACGTGGCATGGGGAGGTCCTTCTTTGGTCCTGTCTTGACGGTGTTCTATATGTCTCCTGTATGTGAATGTCCAAGTCTTTTTCTATGTTTGGAAAATTCTCTGAAATTATTTCTCTAAAGAGGTTCCTGAAACCTTTGGTCTGTACTTCTAAACCTTCTACAATGCCTTTTATCCTTAAATTAGGACGTCTTGTATTGTTCTGTATTTCTTGGATGGTTAGAGGGTGTTGGTGTAATATCCTCTGTATAGCGTTGACTGTGTTTTCAGTTTTGAATGAACTGTCTTCCAGGAGTGATACCCTAATTTCCATGTGGTCGAGCTTGCCAGAGTTGGAGTCTATTGTGGTCTTCAATTCATGTATTGACTCCTTCATTTCGTTCAAAGTTTCTTTCTGGTTCTTTCTTAGAGCCTCAATTTCCTCCTTCATCTCCTGTACACTTTCTTTGAGGCCTTTCATCATTCTGAAGATCAGAATTCAGAATTCTCCATCTTGCATTAACTGCAGATCGGTGTCCGTAATCTCGCTTGTTGTTGCATTGTGAGTGTTTCTAGTTTCCTCGCTGTTCCTCATTCTTGTATTTTTGGTGTGCTCAATTTTGTGTTTTTGTTGTCTCCCCATCTTGTTCCTTTGGCAGAATATCTGGTGGGACGAACTCACAATCTGCCTCTGGGAAAATCTGTCACTGGTACAACTTCACACTAGGAGACGAGCTAGGGCGGTGGGGAGCTCGGGTGCAAAGGAGCTCGGCCTGTGGGGCGGCGAAGAGCTCAGCTTGTGGGATTCTGGGAAGCTTGGGTGCTGGGGAGCTCGGCCTCTGGGGACGCGTGGAAGCTTGATCTCAGGGGACGCTGGGAACTCGGCCTCAGGGGCCGCTGGGGAGCTTGGTCTCAGGGGACATCAGGGAACTCGGCCTCTGGGGCACCTCAGGGCTTGGCCTCTGGGGGTGTTGGGGAGCTTGGTCCCTGAGGGTGCCAAGGAATTCAGTCTCTGGGGCCGCCAGAGAATTCGGTCTCTGAGCCACCAAGGAATTCAGTCCCTGGGGCCGCTGGAGAGCTCGGCCTCTGGAGCTGCCAGGGAGCTCATCCTCTGAGGCTGTCTGGGAATTCAGTCCCTGGAACCACTGGAGAAACTCGGTCTGTGTGGGCTCTGGGGAGATTCGGTCTCTGGCACGAACCCACGCTAGTGCAGCCGCCGGGACTACTCACTTTCTGCTGTTGTGCCGGCCTGCAGTTCACAGGGTTCTGCTCCTGTTCCCTGCCCAGAATTTCAGATGCAGGAGGTGAACTATTGGTTGTGGCTGTAGGGTCCCGGGGAAGATTGCTCCTTTCCGATCCTGCCATCGCGGGATTGTGGTATTCCGTGGGGTTCTATGGCTATTAGTCTCTGTGCCTGTGGAGTCAGACTCAGGTTGCAGGATGTTGGATTTTGGTTCTTCTTTTGGTGTGAAATGTTGTTCAGATTGGAGCCTCCAGGATGATTTTGAGACAGGCTCGTTTAGGGGTTCCTACTCCGACGCCATTTTGGATCCATCCTCCTATGTCCCTGCTTTTAAAGGCTTAGTTATGGTTATGGGAGTAAAATGCATCACAAGAAAGAACCCCAGACTTGATGTTTGAAGGTAAGACAGGTTACCAGTAGGGGAAAAGGGCATAAGCAAAGATAGAATGACAGGAGATGACTAGGTTTCACCAAGGAATGAGTAAATAATTCTGACTTGCCAAGGATTCAAAGCAAAATATGGAAGGATAATGGACTGGAAATGTTAATTTATTTCAGATTGTAGTGAGATTTGAATTCAGGGCTTTGGGTTTATTGTTTGACTAGTGACAGATGTGCTTTCCATAGGAATATGTAGGTTAAAGTGATAAAGTAGAACCGAGAGTTTCATAAAGAATCAAGAGTAGTCAGGAAGTGTGGGGAAATTTTGCCTTTTCCCTACATCTAGAGATCTTCCCATGTGACTGCCTTGTATATTTCTTCCATGAACAAACCTGCCTCTCAGAATTTGCTGTGTTAACTCATTATTTTGTGGTTCTGGTTTTGCTGTGGTTTAACTAGCAGTTCTCTGAGAAATAGCGCATCACAAATCAAATCTTCATCTGTACTTAAGTAATTGATCTAGATTGATTACTGTTGTGAAATATGCTGCTGTTTGTGTGTTTTCAATACAAAATATAGACTAAGGCCACATAAAACTAACATTAGAAATAAAATTATATCATTCAGAATAAAATGGTAATTTCAATGGAGAAAGCAGTTCATTATTATGTTTCTGGTCTGAGTTCTCCACTTCTAAATCCATATACTTGCTTCCATAAATATTAAAATATTTCCAATAACACTAGTTCTAAAACAGACCAATTTTATTTCTGTTTATTTTCATGGTTTATCTTTCTCTGGGAAAATAATCAGCTCTACGATAATACATTTTCCTTATTAAAATGTTTGATCATTGTTTTAACTCTAGGCTATAGTTAAAATTTATGAGGACACAAACTGGTGTTCTGGAAGAAATTAAGTTGATTATCATGTTACAATATGTGCAATTAGAGTCTCTGACATCCCGGAACCACACATTTGAATTTGTACAATTTTTTAAAAGGGCAAATATCACTAAATAATGTATTATCTTATACATTAAACATGTTATTTTATAGCTGACAAGTTATATGTGATATTCCCCATTCTCATTCATTTAAAGTCCATGCTAGCCCAAATAAGCTCCTTTGAGAATGTGGGTCAGGGATAATTCAGTATGTGAAGGATTCTTAGCCTGAGAATACATATAGAAGCTAAAATTGCAAAGGTACAGAGAATATATCCATCTAGTACCTCTAAAGTGTTTGATTATCTAATTTTTTAAATCAGTAGTCATAGATTAATAAGCTGGCCACAGCAAGTCATGTGTGCTTTATTTGAATTGCTTGTTTCATTAAGGAAAAAAATAGGAAAAATAAGATAAACAGGGCATGATGAATTATGCATCATGCATGGATGACTAGCTTGCCACTTTTTAACCTGCAATATGCACTATTTAGTTACAAAACCCACTTAGTCACTCTGTTTAGAAGTCCGAATATGCTAGTGTACATGGGTGATGTCATCCTGTAAGTAATCATCATAATGCATAATGCATAATGTTTTGAAGATAAATCAAAATTTGCTAGTTGGGCATGGTGGCACATGCTTGTAATACCAGTACTTGGGAGGCTGAGACAGGAGGATCGCAGGTTTGCAGCCAGCCTCAGCTACTTAGTGTGGCCCTCTACAACTTAGTGAGACCCTGTTTCAAGATAAAGAATAAAAAAAAATAGGGCTGAGTGTGTAGCTCGGAGGTAGAATGCCCCTGGGTTCAATCCCCAGTACCGTAAAAAAAAAATGCTAATTATATTCATCTTGAGAAAGCCCAGATTAAAAAGAGACAATCATATGCAGCCCAACTGAATTATATTGTTTTATGTCTGTGTTTTCTAAATAATAGACAAGGTAACTATACGGAATGATTCTTTTGAATATTCTGACAAGCATGATTTATGGTGTTCCTAGGATTTATTCTTTGCTTTATATTCAAAAGAAAGGCTTTACTTTCCCACTGATCTAATATTGTATGAATTTATATTATAATGTAGCTCCATTTAGAAAGTGAAAGGGGAGGGGAGAATGGATGTAAATTATACCCTTACAAAAATGTACAACAGGTTTGAAATTGAAAATTGCTATTTTAGCATGCAAAGTAGAAAACCGCAATTAATTGCCTTTCTTACAACAGACACAATGTTGAACTTTGAAGAAATGCAGCATATTATGACTTTAGTGTAAAATCCCTTTGACATGAGCCAGGAAAAAAATGGACACATAAAGTCACATCAACGTCTCTTTTCCCATCTAGCAACAAGGGATCAGTTGCTGAATGATATAAATAAGAATACAGTATGCCAAATGGATAGAACAATGCCAGAAAACAAGGCATCTGTTTTGACTAGTGTGACCAGAGGCATCTGTTTGCTTGGAGGAATCCAAATTAACTCTTGTTATACTGATTCAAATTGTTAATGTTACCATCTTTCACTCTCACAAGTTTCCCTTTTTGATGATACAGTATGATTACCCTAATAATGATTCACCATAGCAAAACAGAGATCAAGGTTAAATGGTTGAACATTTGTACTAGTCCTTTTCCTTGATTCATCAGTGCATGAACAAGTAAATTGTGAGCAATTAGAAAATGAGTGGTTACATGGAATATGCTTTATCACATGATGAGAGGTATTTAATGAGATATCTTAAATGGTCAACAGAAAATAAAAGAGGCCAACTATCATGGAAACAGGTGATCTGTCCACATTTCTTTCTCAATTGGCCAATGTCAGTGAGATAGAAATGTTCCAACAATAACATCAAATATCAATAATAACCTTTGGTTTCAACAGAAATCACCATGTTTTTTTCTGCTTCTTTTTGTTTTACTTTTCATGGTTACTTTCTATGTCTCTGCTCTTTTCTCAGTATTAATTCTCTTAATCTGTTCCATTCCCTCTTCTAGCCCTATTATTTTTGTTGATGGATGAAATTTTTCTGTGTTATGGTTGGTCTCTTTTATTGCTTTGTCAAATCCTCTTTTTCTCTATTGTCACACTCTCTTTAATACAGATTCCCATTACACATGTAAGGCTGGCCTGACGACTTGTTCCCTTTCATCAGTTTATTCAGATTCATTTGGTGCAGTGCAGGAGTGTTAACTGGGATATGGGGAAGGGCTATTTTACTTTCACTAGTACTGAGTAAAAATGAGTCTTCATAAAGAAGTATATCAATTTAACCATGAAATTCACTAAGGATAGCTCATAACAGCATAAAGTGGAGGATATACAAATATGTTTTCCATGTTTACAACTGAGAATTTTTTCTTAACCCTTTTATAAGAAATAAAATTTAAGTATTTCCCAACTTATTCAAACTTATATACATGCAAATTTAGTTTTTAAATACACACCTACCTTTCCTTCTTTCCTACCTTCCTTCTTCTCTCTCTTTCTTCTTCTCTTCCTTTTTTTTCCCCATTGAGAAATAATGGAAATTGGATAAAAATGGAATGGAATGCCAGAAGTATACCATAAGTCAGTAGTCATTATTTGGGTAATAGTGGCACTTGCATTATTAGCATAAGACAGTTTAAATAATGAGCTAGAATAAATCTAATGAGAGCCCAGGTTAGGGCCCAGTTGATGCATCAGTGTATTACTTGATGCAAAACTTTAGCCAAGCACCCAAACTATCACATGCCATGTCTAAGAATAGATACTTGAAGTCCAAAACCCATTACCAAACATGTCTTATGAAAGATGTATCAACTTGCCTGAATCTCTTTCAGATAGACTATTTTTCTAAGCCTAGCGTTACTGCTTTGAGAGTATAATGATTTTACACCTCTGTTTTAAACCTGGAAGAATTACTTGATCAAATGGGGACATCTAATTTTTAGGCATATTCAGGGATCAATGGATTCCTTCACTTGATGACAGTCTTGAGGCAATTCATGACCCCTTCTTTAATTATGTATTTTGTCTTTACCCATGGGAATGATTTGGAAATTTTCAAAGGGAAATCAAAAGATTTTTGCATCTAAAATATGATAAAGGTATGATCTAAATGATAAAATATTGTTAAAGATGATCAAAAGATGATTTTAACTTATATGTGATAAAGATATAAACTATTCAGCCGGGCATGGTGGCGCACGCTTGTAATCCTAGTACTTGGGAGGCGGAGACCAGAGGATCCTGGTTCATGGCCAGTCTCAGCTACTTAGTGAGGCCCTCCACAACTTCATGAGACCCGGTTTCAAAATAAAGTATAAAAATAGGGCGGGGGGTGTAGCTCGGAGGTAGAATGCCCCTGGGTTCAATTCCCGGTACTGCAAAAAAAAAATTATATATATATATATAAACTATTCATATATCTAAATATGTCAATAGGTACATTCAGAGTATATTGATGGATTTGCCATATAGATTTTAATTATTTTATAATTAAAACATCCTAGATATTAAAATATACAGATTTCAGCATGTGTTTGAGAAGAATTTCTATGCCACATTGTAAAAGTTTATAATAGTGCAAAAATTCTGATTTCCCTCTACCATTGAAATTACAAAGGGAGTTTACCTGTACAGGGATGTATCTTTCTTAAAACTTACTTGATAGTGACCATTATAAAATCAGAAAGAAAGGGGGATGATTGAGTTGATCAAAATGCACTGGGATTCCTGGAAAGGTACTAATGAAATTATCAACTATTTACCAATTACCTGCCAAATGCAAAGCACAGCTTTCTTTCTCATTGCTAGTCACTCCAAAGACATCTTTGTTTGAAAGTTTGACAATTAATAGATGTATATTCATTTATGATCTACAGCCTCTACAGTAAAACAATTATGTATTAGGGAAGGTGGCATGGTAGATGGACCAAATGTTCTATAATAAGTCTGAACCAAATTCATCCTTAGTGAAACTTCTTGGGCAGGTGTAGTTCAAAATTGTCCATTCAGGGCCTCATGGAGATCCCTGTTTGCTTCAAAGATATAGGGAGGGGTCTGCATTCAGTGGTCCAAGTCAGAAACCCTTTCCCCTCCTTACATTCTATCAGTCACTGGTTTCATCTCCTACATGAGTCCAAAACATAACTTTTCTTCTTTCCCAGGTTGTACTCTGGTCACGTCATTATGGTGACCTCTCATGTAGACTCCTGAACTGGTAGTGATCTTTCTTTTCCTTTTCTTTTTGGTACTGGGGATTGAACCCAGGGGCATTCTACCTCTGAGCTACACCCCCAGTCCTTTTTAAATTTGTTTTTAAATTTTGAAACAAGGTCTCACTAAGCTGCTGAGAACCTCTCTAAGTTGTTGAGACTGGACTGGAACCTGTGATCATCCTGTCTCAGCTTCCAAGTACTGGGATTACAGGCATGCACCACTATGCCCAGCACTGGTGATTTTTCTAAAATGTTCATCTGGTCATTTTATTTGCCTGCTGAAAGCTACTTGTCAGGCCATATGATTCTGTGTGAGTGTTTTAGTCAGCTCCCCATTACTATGAAAAATAATTCATTTAAACAATTTAAAAGGAGGAAATGCTTATGTTGGCTCATGGTTTTAGAGGATTCGGTCCTTGGTCACTTGACCCCATTGCTTTTGGGCTTGTGGTGAGGCAGTACATCACAGTAGAAGTGTGTGGCAAAGGGAACTGCTCACTTCATGGCATAGGCAGGTGAAGAGAGAGACAGGAAAGGCTAAAGTTCCAATATCCCCATAAAGGGCTTGCCTCCAATGACCTAACTTTCTTGCACCAGCCCCACCTCCTAGAGGTCCCACCAATTTCCACTACTGCCACCGGCTGGCAGCTGAACCTTTAGCATATGGGCCTTTGGGGACCCTTAAGATGCAAACCATAACAGTAAGTATGAATTTTCTCTTTTGAACCAAGTAGAATGTGACTCTCTGCTACCAAGAAGAATACTAGTTTCTGAGATAAAGCAGAATAGCAATAACTAGGACCAAGCAGAATACCTTGCTTTTAACATTGTCCAAAATCATAGGTGGCTTTCTTCACTAGGCCAGGGCAAATTTCAACCTTTTAACATTAGTAGTAAATTAGAAACTTAAGAAAAACAAGAGACAGAATGAGGAGATAAAATGTTATTCTACTTCCCCCTTTTTCTCTGCTCAGTAAAATGTTGCACAACCTTCAGCTATTTCCATATCCAATTACTCTTTATAAAACCTATTTTTTCAAATGTCCAGCCAGATCAGGAGCATACTGATCTTTTCTTTTTCTTCCCCTTCTTCTTTTTGAGGATGAGGTGGGATGCATGCAGAGACAGAGGGAATTTGCTTATAACTGGGCATCTACTTGTAAGGAAAAATATTTGGAGCCCTTTTAAAAAACATGACTGGAAGCAAAACTGAAATTAAGCCATAATCCCTTTCCTAGGTCAAGATGGATTCAATGGATGGGCCCCTCCCTGCATTTTAGATGTAGTAAAAAACAAGCTCTTGTTCTGTTTGGATTAAGATTTCACAATGAATTTTTGCAAGTATTCCAGTTTCATTTATGGCACTAATACAAAATGTACCTTTCTGACAAAGATGCACATGTATCTTAATAAATAATGATTATTGAATATATATAATGTACTATTTCCATCTTTATCTTAAAGAAAGGGAAAATTAAAATCACTAACTCTATGGTGAGTGAAATGTGTCATCAGACCTGGAAATGGATATTTGGGAAGCTCACCTGGGAGCAATACAGGGAACTAGAAATTTATTTAAGCAGGTGTGGAGGCCAGCTATCCCCTAGTACTTTCCAGTTTTCTCTTGTATTCTATTCTTCCCAAACCTTCTCTTCCATGTTCCCCCTACCTCCCATCTCTCTGCCCTCTGCTATATTTCATTTTTTTAAGTTAGGCCTTTAGTGATCACACTAAAATTTACTATCACTTCCATCACCTTTTATTTGATCTCATTACTGGTTTGTTTCCCCCATAAGTACAGAGTGCCATCCATCTTGCTACACAACTTATATGTTGCTTATGGCCCTCCTCTCTCCACTAGAATATAAACTTTCTGAAGGCAGGCATTGCTAACTGTGTTGTTCACTGTGCACCCAGGGCCTAGGATAGGAATGCCAAATAGTTTGTCCAGTTTGTCTTGAATGACCACATGAATTTTGCATGTGGTTGGCCTACAGTTTTCTGACAAATACTCATCTGATCTGAAGACTTTGAATCCTCTATCCATTCTTTTTTTCTTCTCATTTCAAAAAACAAGCATTTCAAGCAATATTTGTATATTATATTTACCTTATTTCTTTTATTTCTCTATTTTTCCAGTATCTCTGGTGTGTGAAAGAAATGAAGAGAGGCATAATACAGGTAGAAAGAGAGAGATAAAAATATATAGATACCTTCAATTAAAAAAAAACTTTTACAATAATTACAGCATTGAATGTAATATTTATGTGTCATTTTGTATATTGAGGTGATCTTACACTAATTGTAATTCATACACATATAGACATGCACACACCCTTACCTACACACACACACACACACACACACACACACATACACACACACACACGTAGATTGGTAGGCTCCACTTTCCCCAAAAATTTAACTAAGGGTAATCAGAAGCAATTTCAGCACCACACAACCTGATAATACATTAGAAAATAGTTTGAAATATGCCCATATTATTCTCTTTGAACAGATCTGGTTATTATGCATTGTAATCATACATTATACATTCAAATTGATACATTCATACATGCACACATCACATGTTGTATTTGGATTTGGTTATTTTTAATCAATAGTATTCAGTCTAAGTTTTATTTTTCATATTATTGAATAACTAACACTTGCTCATAAAAACAGAAATGGAAAATTTAATGGTCATTCTCAGTGATGAAATGTAAAAACCCCTACAAATTTTGTCTATTTTTTAAATAGAGAAATCTTAATTAAGCATATCACATTGTGAGAGACTATGTAATGAAATCTTGAATTAATGCAGATGAAACCATGAGTGAGAAATATTGGTGCTGGACTCAACATTTATGATGGTGTGTGGTTAGTTGCAGTCAGAAAGACTAGTGTATTTTTACATCCTAGCTGATTTGTGTTAGAATTTTAGAAAATTTGTCCTTAAAACAAATGCAAATAGAAGGTAAGACATCCATCTGTCTAATAGTCCATATGCCTCCAGAGAGACCATAGCCTAATATGTGGTGGCTCTTAAGAACCAGTTCATGTCATTATCTACACTTCCTCAGAGCAGTCACAGAACCTCCCTCTCGCAGTACATGCCAGACAGGATGGAACAAATGATATCTTCATCACATGTTTTGATTATCACATTATGAAACAGCATATTTCCACCAGTCTATAATGCACTTTGTCGATCAAGTGAAATGAAAATACAATGATTGCATTGTATGTGAGTCATGAAAAACACACCTTACCTGGCAACTCTGGATTTAGTTTGTGGAAAATCATAGAAGTAAGTTGAATGAAAGGAAAAATGGATTAAGCTGTGAATGTAAAAATAAATGTAGCTGTAATTTAATTTATGCAATACAAACTTTACTATTAATCTGATTTTATACCAAGACCTTCGGTCAGTAATAGTTGTCTTCTTTTCTCAATTTTAAGAAATACTAAAACTTTGTGCCCCCTCCCTGCTTCTAGGAAGTCATTTCTCTCTGTCATTACATGTTTTGTGTCAGTCTTTTACTCCTTCTTAGAGAATTATATTTAATATGCTTGCTCTACTTTCAGTTCTAGACTTGTGGGGGAGTAGTAGGAAAAATCAAGGCTATCTCTTGAAATGGTTTTAATAAAATTTTAATTGTAAATCATTCCTCCTATTTTAAGATTTGTTTCTGAACTTTGTAGACTTCATATGAAGTTTAAAGTCCAATATAGGCTGTCTATACAATTTCACAATTTATTACTGTACTTGGATTTATAAACATTAGTTTTATATAATCAATGCATTTAAAAAGTAATATAGAAATTCAAACTGCAGTTTAAAGGTTATAACCCATGAAATTCTGTTCTTTTGAAATGGCAATAGTATACATTGACTTCTTCTTTTAAACATATCATTTAATAATTTTTAAGTACTTGCTGTACTATAAGAGCAATTATGATTTATACCGTAAGAGAGAGAATACTTAAGATTTATGCCCAAGGAAAGAGCAATAATACCCAAGGGTTTTAATGTATTTTATGCCTTGTTTGCTTAAAAAATCTTTCCTTTCAAATAAATGTTTTCCAAAGAAAGATATGAAT
The DNA here is from genome assembly GCA_004027185.1 of Glis glis. Taxonomy (NCBI): domain Eukaryota; kingdom Metazoa; phylum Chordata; class Mammalia; order Rodentia; family Gliridae; genus Glis; species Glis glis. The sequence continues at coordinate 37,822 of PVJS01014310.1, forward strand.
GCCATGTATACCTTGATCACGTGTTATTTTTAAAAATAAGAGTATGCTCTTTAATCTTTGTATTATTTCATAATTATTACAGTAAGATCTTTGTATTATTTCATAATTATTATAGTAAGATCAAATCAAGCCTAACACAATGCTTAGCTTCACATCTACTGCTTGGGAGATTTAAACTGGCTCAGAGGGTGCTGTCCGAAAGGAAAAGAGGATGCATCATTATACCTATTAATTGTTGTTTTTTGGGGAATGATAAGCCTAGTTGTAACAAAGAGATGCAAATAGAAACTTCCCCCTACTCTATGGCATGTCCCAAGATCATGCTTTGTTTGCAGGAAAGGCTTAGCCCTAAGACCATTAGGAACTAAGAAAAAATGTCCTAAGAAAATATAAATGAGTTTTTTAATGACATATGTTCTCATATAGGCAGGCTAGAATTTACAAATAGAAAAATCTTTATTACACTAGCTAACCTAAAACTAGCCTCCTCCCCCCTATTTATGAACTTCAAAACTAATGTCTATAAACCAAATGTTTTTACAGAATCATAAGTAGCTCCCCTGGCATACAACCCTTTATAAATATATATGCAAATGAATATGTATTTTTAAATGGAGTAGGGGGAGATCTGTCTTATTAAGCACCTTTTTAAAAATCCCCAGAACATATTTGGATTCACAGGTTCCATAAAAGGAAACATGCAAATGGTTGTCTTTTAGTTCAGATATAACTTAACACGGTTCAGGCAGTTAAATCAATATTCTAAATAATTTAGTTAAGGCAGGAACTAGCTTCCTTCTGTTTTGATTCAGAGACAAAGAACAGAATGATAATGTAAGTAAAGTGCTCTCTGGCTTCTCTTCAAAGTGGGTGAGGCCTATCCCCATCGCTTCATAGGCAGTGATATTTATGCTCTGCATCTCTCTTTGACAATATCAATAGGCCTATCTAGAACAGTTTTCTTGTCATTATCTCCTTTTTGCCTTCTTTCTGAAATATGTGCGAGTTAGCCAGATAGACTAACCAAGGAACAGCAGTTAAAATTTCTCCCTAGTATTCTTTTTTATTTATTCATTCATTTTACTGATTGCATACTATGCAAGGTGCTGGCTGGCCTTTGAGGGAGAGGATGAGTATGTGAATAGTTCCTTCCTCCAAGAGTTTGTTAGGAAAATACAATATACACAAGAGCATCATGTATATAGGACAGCATGCATTACACATATGTAGTTGGCATCCTACACACGTATGAGATGCAAACAGGTACAAAAATAGCTCATAATAGATGGTAGGATATGACAAGGATCACAGAGGTGTTTTAGAAAATAAAAACAATAGGAATTCAGAAGAGGGAGAGAGCACTACAGGCCAAAGAGCAGTGAAAGCTTTGGGGGGCAATGAATTCTGGCCAGACCTTGAAGCTCCATTAGGTGTTGGCAGGAAAGAGTACTTTGGAAAGATACCCTAGCTTTTCCTTCATTCTACTCTCTGAGCCTGTCAGAGAACTTAAAACTTGCTTTGTGAATCATAGAATAGGATTCTTGAGCTTCTGCACCCTCGCCTGAGAGCAAGGGAGCAGAAGGATGGAGAGAAGGCCATGATGGGTCAGAGGCTTTGGGGAGAAACACAGGACAAAGAGACTGATGTGCTGGAAGTACAGGGTTCACCAAGACAATGTCCAGATGAGCTCAGATAGACATTTGAGATCAGGTGGGAAGGAAACTTAGAAATAAGACTGAGAACTTCGGACTCTATCTTTGTGATCACTGAAGAAATACCAAGTATTTTTTTAAACTAAAGAATATTATGATAAAATCTATTTGAAAAGATTTGTTTACTTTTAAAGAATTCTGTAATCATGTCTTCAGGTAGTAAGGAATTCCATCTAATAGCAAATTTAATTATTTGCTTGTGCTGATACAGCACCCTTCAGTATTATACAGGTGATGATTGGAGTGAGCTTAAAAGTTCATGATCTTGAAAATGAAATCTATATTTGTTTGAGTTGGTAGCAGCAGAGATAAAATAAATTAAAAAGAAAAAAGGGTTCCTACTCTAAGACCAGTGTCCTTGAATACCCTAAGCTGGAATGCAGTTGTCTACTGTTTGGAAGGTACAAACTGGCCCAGATAAGGTTGTCCCAATGAAAGAAGAGGATACTTAAGTGTATCTCTTTATTGATGCTGTTTGAGGAATGACACACCTCGTTATAACCAAGAGATGCAAATGCACACTTGTTCCCATCCTATGTCACTGCTTAAGAGCGTAGCAAGTGGAATGTGCTTAGTTGGCAGGGAAGGCTTGGAGGTATCATAGGAGTAAAAGAAGAAGAATAGATGTGGTCAGAAATGTTATAAGGCCTTGAAACTGCAAGGTGAGGTGCATGGCATTTAGTGAGTTGCTCCTTTCCTGATTGGCATGAACTTCATGAGCTAATAACCTTTGCATCTCTGAGATCAAAAGACAGATTCTATAGTATTTGGCAGGAAGGACTAAGCATTTGGGGACCACATGGAGATTATATAGGAAAAAAAAGAGGGGGAAAGCTGCCTTTTGGCTGTCACATGTGCCAGAAGTAGTTTCACCCATAAACACCCCCTCTCAAAAAAAGATAAATCAGGCCAGGCGTGGTGGCGCACGCTTGTAATACCAGTACTTTGGGAGTTGGAGACCAGAGGATCCGGGTTCGCGGCCAGCCTCAGCTCTCTCACTCTCTCTCTCTCCCTGTCTCTCTCCCTCTCTCTCTCTCTCTCTCTCTCTCTCTCTC
>PVJS01014311.1:0-40584 GCA_004027185.1 Glis glis
CACACACACCACAAACACACACAACACACACACACACACACACACACACACACACACACACACACACACACGACCGTCCTTGCCCAGGGCAGCTACTTAACCGAGGAGCACTATTTGGCTTTAAAACAAATTACTAAAACGCGAGAGGGAGTTTATCGCGTCCAGGGAAGGCTTTGTAACTCAGACCTGAGTTCTGGGATATCTACAAAGCGGATCTCCTCGCTCCACCGCAGGAGGAGACAGAATCAGGTGGTGGCCAGCAAGTGTGCGTTGTACGGCTGTGCACACGTTAACAATCAAGTTAATTGAATTCATTGGCGTTTAGAACCGGCCTCTAGCTCAGAGAGGGCTTTGAGTGGCCAATTTCTCTCTCCCCCTCTCCTCCTCCCCGCCTCCAGCCCGCCCGCCCGCGCTCCCAGTGCCCTCCCCTCGGTTCCCCAGTCCACACCTCCCTCCTCCACCCCCCTAACCCCTAACTCCCTCCTCCGCCCTATTAAAACACCCACCAGCTCGCTTGTTAAGTAAGACCCCCTTAAGTTGGAGGAGGCAGAAAGGCAACAACGGCGAGGAAGGAGAAGTCAAGACGTCTGGAAAAAATTACCCAGTCCTGGCTTCGAGCAGCCCATTGAGCCAGGGACTTGAACCAGATCTAGCCAAAGACTTTTCTCCCGATTCTGCGCTTCCTGGGTTCTGCTGAGTCTTCACCCGGCGATTTTTTTTTACACAAAAAAGAGACTGTCTGTTATTGGGGGGAGGGGGACTGGATCAAAAAAAGTTAATTTATTTTTGAAGCACAGATAATTTTTAAAAGAATTAGAAGATTGAAGTGCAACGGAAATAATAAAAGAATATTAGTGAAATTTTCTTTTAAAGTGGGGGAGAAACCAAAAAAATAAGACTCCCCCATCCTTTTTAAATGTTGTTTTTAAATTTCTTATTTTTTTTGGCCGGTCGTCTCAAATTCATCTGATCCCTTATTACCTCAATTTTGGAAACTGCCTTCCAGCGACCCTCCGGGACCACACAGACAGGCTGAGGACGACTTTATGACCGAGAGCTGAACAAGGTACGTTGCACAGAGTTGTGTGGGTGAACTATGAAGGTCCTCAAATAGGCCAGGGAAAGGAAAGACATTGTCCACATAAATGTTTTTAAAATTATCAGTTCCTATAGAAAAGTTTGAGGTCTGGAAATTTCCAACAGTTGAAAATCAGGGACTATTTTCAATCATTATGGCTTAGCAACATCTCTTGTCTTCTCCCATCCCTCCAACACTCGCCATAAATCCGCTGCTTTTCTGGGTACACAGGTAACCTCTGCCCGGGGAAGGCTGTCCGTCCTGAGATGTACTTTTCCATCCGGCATCTTCCGGAGCGGCCGAGGGGCTCCTGAGTTAGGAAACAAGAATTTCAATAGGGAAAATGCATTCCGCAGAGCGGTCCCTTTCCCTTTACCTTCCCATCCCTTCCCTTCTTTTTTTTCCCACACACTGTCTGTGGCGGGGGAAGCCCTGGAACAGCCCTGCGCATTGCACTGTTAAGTGAGACGCTGGCTTCTTGCTTGGAGTGAAAGGGTTAAGCCATCCCGGCTCCAGCTCGGGCGAGCGGAGACCCCAGAGAAGGAGGGTCCCCGCCACCTCCTCGCAGCTACCGGCCGCGTTCGGCCACTCCCCCCTTTTCCGGGCCTCCCCTCCTTTGCACTTCCCAAACCCCATTAAAGTGTCAGGCTGGGTCTGTCGGGGCTCAGCGCTGCTCCGGAGCCTGGCTCGGGCCAGGGGTCCCGGGAGCCCGCGGCGGTGCTCGCTGCAGAGCGGGACAGGGCGCGCACCCCTCCGCCCCGCGCCGGGCGAGCGTGGGGACCGCGCTGCGCTCCGGCAGCTGCAGCGTCCGGCGGCCAGCTCCGACGTGGCACCCTGCACGCGGGCGCTTCTGTTCTCTGCTGCAGCTGGGGGACCTCAGGGTGGGGGATGAGGGGCGCCACCGAATCACCCAGCCCAGGGTGGGGGCTAGGGCCCGCGGGAACCGGGGTGGAGGTGGAGTGGAAGGAAGCCAGAGGCTGAGTTGGGATGGATAATCAACACCTTGGGCGGAATTCGTCACGCTGGTTCCCGCCCAGCGTGAGCCGGGGCTCCGAAATGGGTCCCTGTGAACCCGAGGGCGGGTCTGAAGGGAGGGTGGATGGCAGGGTGAGAGCCGGCGGGCTAGAGGGGCTGTTTCCTCCGGCCCCGGAGAAGCCGCGGAGGGGAAGCGGCGCGGAAACGATCATTAGGGCTGGAAAGAGGGGCCGGGAGCGGAGAGGCGGTGCCTGGGGAGGAGGGCTTAGAAGGCCCGGGTCCTATTACAGGGCCTCGGCTGCCCCTTCCACCAGCGCCTCTCTCCGTCCCGCACACTCCAGCGCTGAGTATTTGGACTCCCCGGCACTGCGGGGAGCGGGCGGCTGCAGCCAGGCTCCCTGAGCAGACGTGAAGAAGCCCTGCTGGCCCCTCCCTGTCCAGTTCCCCACCCAGCGGGACCGTGGCTGCCAAATGGGTCTCTCCAGCAGCTGCAAGGAAACGCTACTCTTCCAACCCACGTGGCTGCGCTGGGATTGCCTGTGACGTCACGCGCAGGGGGAGGTGTGACGCAATAGGTAGGGAAGCCCTGATTGGCCACGAAGGGCTTCCCCCGACTGGAGGCCTGAGTATATATATGGACTTCCAGTTCAGCTTAAGCGAAGGGAGTTGGTAGATGGGCTTTGCTGAAGGAGCCAGGAGGCTGATAAGAGGGAGAAGGATTTCACTGCCCATTGAAGACTCCAAGGAGGCTTAGCCTCAGATTTCTCACGGCTGTGAAGGCCTTAGAGGATATTAAACCAGATCACGATCATTTTTTTAAAAAAAAGATCATCTTAAGAATCAAATTTGAATGATCAACACATTTAAAGTCATTAGGTTTTAAATTAAAATACATATTTCTATAGAATGGGTTAGAGCAAGTATCTATGCCTATCAACCTATTTGTAGATAACCTTTTAAATTTTACAGAGGAATTGGGTGGAAAAGAACTCTCAAATACTATTTTTTTCTTTTTCTTCCAAGGTGTGCAAGTTGACTCATTCATAAAATTAGTTTTCACTACATTTTTAAAGAGGCTTTTAAGAGTGCACATACAGCTGAGATACTGTGTTTTGAATACCTATCCTCTTTCACCAAAGGTTTCCCTAGTAGCTTGGCTATTCTTTTACATTTCAGTGGAAGTTTAATGCTTTAAAGTACCTACTGTAGCATGTATCTTATATTGTGTATGCCTTTGCAATTCTAGGACAAATAATTCCAAATTCTACATGGATGTTTCTGGATTAAAATCTTGTAACTAGAATATCATCCTTCCTATTCTCTTTTTCTTGCATATTACCTGAGTCAGATAAATAGGAAAATACAGACATATCGGTAGATGCATATTACCTGGCTTCCTTGTATTGTACCTAGAATAGCAACTGTTATGTTGCATACATAATTGAAGGTTTCAACAAACTGGTGTCTTGCATCAGATTTGAATGACTCTTCACAAAGCAAAGGTGATATTCAGTCTGTGATCTTCCTGGAAAACAGGAATTGTACAACAAATAACAAACCGTTACTAGAAACTAAGTGAGCTCAGAGCTAATCATTTTTGTTAGGTCTATGGGATATAGCCCCAGGAAATGAATTTTCAGAAAAGCTTTTCTATACATGGTGTGCTTACAACCTAAGATTCTTTTAAAACACTTTTTTCTTGAAATTTCAAACACCTTTCACCGATTCATTTGTTTTCTATTATTAGCAATGTGGAAAAAGACCTTTGTCATAGGACCAAGGTGGATATCTGCTTTGGCAAATGTATACCACACAGTTATACTTTAAATCTAAGAACAAGTAACAAGTAGTTTGTCACATTATTAGCTTCCTAATTTTGTGTGAAGTACAATCCATAAATTAACGTAGGGGAGAATAGAGCATGAACTCCTGTGTCTTTTCTGAGCTCTCCTTTTTATCTATGCATACTCAGGCTGTGTTTCTCTAAAGGCTGCAAGGACAGAGCTGGTGGCAGCTTATACTTAAGCTAAGTGGGAGACGGCTCTGTGTATAGAAATCACATTTCCATTACCACAGCTTCAATGTACTTCTTTCCTATTTAGCAGCAACTTGCATAGAATAAGTATCATCCTATTACATAGAGTCTTAAATTATTATTTAGAATATATACATACATACTGTATATACTATATATATAGTATACATACACATTGTGTGTGTAAATGGGTTAAATGTATATATATATATATATATTTAACCCAGTACTTACTAGGCAAGCACTCTACTATTGATCTATATTCCCATCCCCTATTTAAGAATATTTTGAATGTTATCTATGTGGAATTACACACATAGATATATGTATTGCCTTCTCTACCATCTAGGAAAATGTTACTGATATATGAGTCAACTAAATATAATAAGGGCCCAATTTATATTTCATAATGAATGTCTCTTAATTGAATATAGCTGTACTTTCAACAATTAAAAGATGAAAATGTAAACTTAAATGTCTTTAAATAACTGTACTGTAAGGCAAAACATGATGGGCCCACAAGAAACATTAGCTATTGCTTATCACTTGTCCAGTATGTCTTAGGCACCAAACTAGACACTCTATGTACCTAGCATCTTACCCTAACTTGCAAAGAAAATTTTATAAATAAAGGGACCTTGCCCTCAGAAAGGTGACCAGCTCACTCAAAGTCAGTGGTAGTAAGGGGTATGGGTGGAATTTAATCCAAGAGTTAAATATAATGCTCTGGGCTGTGCTGCAGCTAGATTAGCTAAATTGAGGAGAAGCCACATCTGATTGAAAGGACCAGGAAAATTTTGACACCAGCACTGGGACATTTGTTCTGCCTTTGGCTATATAGGGTTTTGACCTACAGAATAGTTCCCAAGGCCCAATGTAGGTACATGGAGAACTAAGATTCCACGACAAGTCTTTGTAATTTTCCCCTTCACTTTGACCTAGGTTAAAGAGGGTGAAGTTCAGGAACTAGGACAGTAGTTGGGAGAATTGACATCCTAGGAGAAAATGATTAAAATTGATGATTCAAAGGAAGAGAAATCTGAAACCAAATGCTCTGGATCCAGGCACCACTGGGGTGACAAGGCCTTTAAAAGGCTTGTCTCCTAACCCTGCCAGCTTGGTTCCAGGATCTTTGCTAGAGTAACTGCAGTGGGACTGGAGAGAAAAAGGAAGACTTCAAAGCCAGAGAGGGGGAGAAGGTCAGAGGGGGTGGGAAAGGGGGATCTTCCTGCACTGTGTCCCAGAGGGTAGTACGCTTTAATGTGAAGACTACTGGGAGGGACTTCATTTGGGTACTTCTATCTCAGATTTCTATTTGGGGGACATTGCCAGAGAAAATATACATAAGAAATGTGTATCAATGCAAATGAGGCATAATGTCTTTGACTTTAACCCAGTCGTTGCTAAACCAAACTTCGCTGCACATTAGCATCTTCCAAGGATATTTTAAAGCTTGTGACGCCCTGGTCACAACTCCTTTTGATTAGCTCAGAATGTTGTTGGAGTCACACATCAAAAACTCTTGCAGGTCATCAGGTAATTTGAACATACAGCAAAATGTGAGAACCACTACTTTTAAACCTTTTGCTCGCTACCATACACATTTCCTGTCCACAAGCAGATAGGTACTTTGTGAACATGTGTTATTACAAAGAAGCAGGTTTCCATTCTCTTTGCCAGTGTCGCTGTCCAGATTAATATTCCCAATTCTAATTATCCTACATATGATTTAAGGCCTATTTTCCTCCTTCTAAACAACATGAGTTTATGGCTAAAGAAAGCCGATGTCCAGGAACCTGTTTTATTTATTACATATGATCTTGAGCAATGCTTTCATTAAAGAAACAGTCTTTAAATATCTCATATCACCCTTTGTGCCACTGTGTGCTTATGTATTGACTACAAGTCAAAATGACCTGTCCTAGTGGATTTGAAAATGTCACGAGGCCTAGTGACTTTAAAAATATATAGTGGCTTGTATATTTGAAAATGTATATTTGAAAATATACAAGCTGACTTGATAACGTCAATCACTCTTCCTTTAGTTTGGAATATTGCATCACCAACAATAATGGCCATAATGACCAATTATTGAATGCATACCATCTTTCAAGTGTTGGGACTTGTAGGGACTTGTATGTACCTGCCCTTATTAGTTGTAGTAACCATGCAAAAAGGAATTGCTCTCATGTCACAGAAGAGGAAATGAGGTTTAAAGAATGGATACCAGTAAGAATTTGCTTCCTGTTCTTATCAGGTGTCTACAGCGAAGTGCATAGAGCACTTACTGGAGCCTATATTCATTCTTTATCCAGATAGTTAACAATATTGGTGGTATTAATATCAAAATGAATGAGTCTCCATCTCACCTCTAAACATTTGAAGTTCGAAGACGTTAATTGAATTCTCCAAGGACATATGGCTTATTCATAGAACCCTCAAGGCTTTGTCTAAAGTCAGACAGCTGATGGAAGGTAGAGCTTGGACTGAATCTATGTTTTGCTAATCTCTCGTCTTTCTATTCTTTTCCTCAGGCCAGAGTTATTACTTGGTAACTAACAAACAACAGGTTAAAGGGAAAGAGAGTCAGGGTGATTAGGTAGTTATGGGTAGCCTGTACCTGAGATCTAATTGTTGAGTATTTCTTTTTAGGTATTAAAATGAGTTCTTTCATGTAATCTCATAATTTGTTTCATGATTCATATGATTAGCTCCATTTTATAGATGAAATCACTGAAAATGGCAAGTGTTATGTAACTTGTTCGAGGTCACCCAGCCATTAAAAGAAAGACCTAGGATTCTGTTTCAGTTCAGTTTGACCTCTGGTTCATTCCAGAGGTCAAATTCTCCCGAATGGTGGAGCTGGGATTTGAACACTAGTATATATGATTTCAAAACTTTTGCTAATCTGTTAAATGTCACATAATTTCTCCAACAACACACACATGCACCCATGAGCACTAAAAGGGAGAATAACAGCCTTAATGCATTAGAACCCAGCCGGGTGTGGTAGCGCACGCTTGTAATCCCAGTACTTGGGAGGCAGAGACCGGAGGATCCGGGTTCGTGGCCAGCCTCAGCTACTTAGTGAGGTCCTCCACAACATTGTGAGACCCGGTTTCAAAATAAAGTATAAAAAATAGGGCCAGGGGTGTAGCTCGGAGGTAAAATGCCCCTGGGTTCAATCTCTGGTACCACACACACAAAAAAAGAACCCAAATAACACACAGTGTATAGTTTAATGGATGGCAAATTCTGTAAGGGTAATAGATTTGGGGTTGATAAAGATGATCTTGTTATTGCTCCCATCCCAAACTTGATCCCTGAACTCATAAGACTGCTCATATTGCAACTCACAAGTGCTATAAATGCTCTTGTCTATTTTCTATCTTTATTGTCCAAAGGTCTTCTAGAGCTGGCCCAGGGCCACTTTCCACTCCCATTACTTATGGACAACAGGCCAAAAATTATGGAGCTCTTAAACAAACAAAACAAAACAAACAAAATGAGAATGAAAAAAAACTGCTGGATGAGGGGGACTTTCTGACTCTCAGCATATATTCAGTGCCCGCAGGGAAGACAGGGAATGGAAACTGCGTCCCAGTGTGCATCAACTGAGTCCAAAGACTTCATTCATTTATTCAGTGTACTTATTGAGAACCTGCTATGTGCCAAGCCCTGTTTTGGACACAGGGATATAAAAGCCATTGAGACATGGAGTGAACATGCACAGGGCAAGGGGCGGGAGTGTGCGGGGAGAGGGCAGGGTGGAGGAGTTAGTGTGGAGAGGAGGGGGAAGCTGTGGCCTCTGAGAAGTGGTACCATCTGCCCTCACCTCTGTAGCCTTTCCCAGTTGCTGATTAGACAAATCTGAGTTCACTTCAGCTTCCCCCAATCAAAAATGGAAGGAGCGCTCTGAAAGCTGTAGAAACTTGGTTCTTGACGCCACGAGGGCAGTGAGAGCAGCTGCTATTCTCCTTTCATCCAACATTTTGCTCTCTGGGTAATATAAAAGGTCAAGGGGAGGAAAAGGCTCTGACTCCCAATGACCCAAAGAGTCCCATTTGGGGTGTAAGAGCAACAGCAAGGCTTTATATCTGCTCCACAGGTGGAAACGATGGGAACAGTAGTGCCTTTCTTATGTCGAAACAGGGTTTTGACTGCTGGCGTGAGGAGCAGAATTGATATTGCATAGACGGAACCAGCAGCTTCTTTTGAAATGCTTTCCGTGCGCCGCACTCACATAGAAAAGTATATGAGCCCAGAAATCTTCTTTGTACTTGAGCGAGGGCCCATCCCCCACTTTCCATAACAGTAGGGGCACAGTCTTCAAAGTTCTCCCCCAATCATTCCTTATACAACCTAATTTTATCAGCCAGGGCAAAAGGAGGCTGCCTATTTTGTCATGAGGATTCACATCTGCTCCTAGCAAATATTTATTGAGAATAGTCTGGCATTAGGTCACTGTGTGGGCCCTGTTCCTGATTTGTGACTTGGCAGGTAACTTAAGTAATCAGCATGTTGGTTCCCTTGCATACCATATAACATGAGATTAAGAACATCTTGGCCACCTAAAGTCACTAAGATTAAAGAAGGTCATGCTATTAAACAAAACAAAACGAAAAACTTGCCCCACTGCCTAAACCCTAATAAATGATGAATGAATGTTAGCTGCCATTTATAACGATGATGATGTTGATAAAGTTGATGAATTTCATTCATTCAACAGATATTTGCTTCATAGCAACTATAGGCACATTAGTGTAAACAGAGTGTAAACAGACCATATATATATATACATATATATATGTATGTATGTGTTTGTGTGTGTGTATGTATAAAGAGTATGTATATGTATGTGTGTGTATATATATAGTGTATTATATATATATGAATATTATAAACTCCACAAAGTCAATATGTATGTGTGTATATATACATATATATGCAGTGTAAAATATATATTATACATATACTGTATACACTATATATATATATATACACACACACGTATATTGACTTTGTGTCTATTATATACTGTATACATACACACACACACACACACACACACACACACACACACACACTGACTTTGTGGAGCTTACATTATACTACATTAAGCCATTCCTTAACATTTAGTTTCAGCCTAGAATTCTGTGGAGCATAGAAGTTATTAAATAATTGGTATCAAATTTAATAGCAATTTAAAAGTCAACTAATAGGCTAATGTCTGTTACTGGGTAAAAAAACACTCACGTTTTATATTTTAGATATTTATGAAATACAGATTTCTACATCATCTTTCTGTCTCACAGTAAGCTCTCACCATCTAGGAGTGGACTAACCATGTTTTTCCAATTTGACACAGAAAGCCATATAGACATGTTCTTGTTTTAGTAGGAGAGTATGCTTATGAAACAGAGCACATGAATCGGGGATTGTCTGAGAAAATGTTACACATATGGTGCCCATAGCTATGAAGTCGCCTCGGGGAATTATAAAAAAACACATCCTGTGTGTCACTCCCTGAGATCAATGTATTCCCCTGGCAGAGCTGGCTCTAAAATGTGTCTTTTGCCCTTTGGCTTGCGCTGTGATGCTGTGTGTCATACGAGGCAGCACTGAGCTATCTAGCAGGACTATAAAGGTTCAGTTCTAGCCACGTTGTTGCAGTGTGCTAGTAACTTTTCCCAGGCTTCAAAAGGACGCTCTGTAGACTGCTATGATGTAAGAGGGTGTTCCCACTTCGGCTGTGGCCAGCAGATGCTCTGTGACTGCGTTCTATGTCCACGTGTGCTGATAAAAGCGAGGAAAATGTGAATAATGGAAAAGAATGGCAGGCTGCTCTTTTGCTGCTGGTGGTGATTTTAAACACGAGCTAAACGCACACTTAAGCTTCTCCCTGGCAAAGTACTGTAGTCCCCTTGAAATTTTTCACTCTTGTGAGAATGACTCATGTCTTGGAAATGACAAGTTCCAAGTCTGGTGCTCCCAGCACCTTTAGGCACTGGGTAATGCACCCTGCAGCAGTGCTCAGCATCCGTCAGCTGTGTTAATTAACGAGGGATGCTGTACTTGCATGTCACCATTTTCCAGAAGTCTTGAGTTTCCATTGGTGATATGGTTACTTTTATCAGGCCCCCATATTACCCACTCTGGTGTCTTACGTCACTGTTAAAAGTGGGACACACATTTGTGTTTTGTTTTGTCTGGTTTTGAGCTTCCTAGTTGACGGATACTTTAAGCTATATTGCGTTTCTGGTTTTTAAAAACCCTTCTGGAGCTGGGCGTGGTGGTGCACGCTTGTAATCCCAGTACTTGGGAGGCTGAGACAGGAGGATCGCAGGTTTGCGGCCAGCCTCAGCTACTTAGTGAGGTCCTCTGCAACTTAGTGAGATCCCGTTTCAAAATAAAGAATAAAATATAGGGCTGGGTGTGTAGCTTGGAGGTAGAATGCCCCTGGGTTCCATCCCCAGTACTGTAAAAAATAAATTATTAATAAATAAATAAGAACCCTTCTGGAAACTCTTATTTCATTTTGCTCCTCAGTATGGCCCTGTGAAGAACCTTTGATGTGTATAGTCATCCCCATTTAACAAAAGGAAATGGTGTGCACACGCTGGAATCCTGGCCTCTATGTTGCTTTGCATGACCTAGGGTTGGTTAGTTAAGGTGAACAAAACCCCCCAATGCATATGCACAATGGTAAACAAAGAAACAAAAATCCAGAAATCATTACTTCTATGGGTCCATGATAGGTATCCTTTACTTTTGGGAGGGAGTCCTGGAGGTTGAACCCAGGTTCTTGTACATGTGAGGCAATTACTGTACCACTGAGCTATACCCCCAGCCCCTTTTTATTTCATTTTGAGAAAAGGGTCTCACTAAGTTGCCTAGGCTGGCTTTTTTTTTGTGTGTGTGTGGTACAGGGGATTGAACCCAGGAGCGTTTTACCTCTGAGCTACACCCTCGGCCCTATTTTTTATACTTTATTTTGAAACTAGGTCTCACGAAGTTGTGGAGGGCCTTACTAAGTAGCTGAGGCTGGCCACAAACCCGGATCCTCCGGTCTCCGCCTCCCAAGTACTGGGATTACACGCCCGGCTTCAGGCTGGCTGTGACCTGTGATCCTCCTCCCTCAGCCTCTTGAGTAGCTGGGATTACAGGTGTGCACCACCACACCCCACTCCAAGGCAGGTACCCTGCTGGTGGGAGGCTCCCTTCTCTCTGACAATTCAAGGAGCAAGCTCCATCTATCTTGAGGCTCTGCAATCCCCTTAAAAACTTATTGGTGTGAGTATCAAGGCTGTGAAGAAAGGAGAGATTGGAGGAGGCATGCCCTTTTTCTTAAATGATGCTACGGGTAGTGGCACATCTCAGATTTCAGGAGGTTGGAATGCCAGAGGTGCCCCATGCTATGCCCAGGAAGGAGAAACACAGTGCATGAGCAGCCACACTAAATCTTTCCTGAAGTATAATGTATCCTTACCCAGGACCACCTCAATGTATGGTTAGATGTGATAGGATGCGAGTGTGTGAGTGGTGCCCGTCTAGAGCTGAGCAGCGTGGCGGCCAGGCGACTGCTCACAACCAGGATGATGCTACCTTCTAGGTGGACATACAATTTCAAGTTTTGATGTGGAATAGGAAACTAAAATTATGCCTATCAGCCGGGCATGGTGGCGCACACTTGTAATCCCAGTACTTGGGAGGCTGAGACAGGAGGATCCGGGTTCGCGGTCAGCTTCAGCTACTTCGTGAGGCCCTCCGCAACTTAGTGAGACCCTGTTTCAAAATAAAGAATAAAAAATAGGGCTGGGGGTGTAGCTCGGAGGTAGAGTGCCTCTGGGTTCAATCCCCAGTACCGCAAAAAAAAAAAAATTATGCCTATCAAGCAAGAGATTTTACAGAGCTAATTGCTTAGCCTAAATTTTCCATTTAAAATAAGGTTTTTCAGCTTTCAAAGATTAATTAAGTTAAAGAAAAAGATTAAGTACTAGTTATATGTGTATATAACAAATCCCCAAAATTGATGTAAAGGACTAAAGACAGGAACACTGCATTTGTATCAACTGTGTCTCTTGTGATAGTCCTTTCTTAAGACAGGAGGAATATAGAACGTCAAGGGAAAAAATAAAATAATAAAGATTTACCAAGCATCCATTCAATGCTTAGCGTGAGAACTTCTTTGGGAATCACATAAAAAAACATCTCTCCTGTCTGTAAATTGTTTTAAAACCTTTTAGGAGACACACAGAATTTAGGGGTATGTGCCAAACTGGCTACTATTAAGAGCTGAAACATGTTGCAGGTCTAATGTACTGTGGCTCTAAACAGGATGGATGCTTACTTGTTGAAATTAAGCATGATGTTATTTATTCTTTAATATATTCATTATTTCTATGAGCACTTATTGTGTGTTTACTGTGTTCCAGTAAGGGCCTTGATTCCCAGGATCTAACATCCAGTATTGGTCATGGTGGATGGAAAAGACAGACAGCTAGACAAAGGAGTACAGTTCAGAATTACAGGGGTTTTAAAAGATATTTGTGCAGAGTACCTAGGGGTGGAGAATTTTGAAGGTCAACAGGAATTTTAAGACAATGGAAATTCTCCATCAACATATGTGAATATACCAATGCCAATATCAGTACTCTGTATAGGGAAGGGGGGAAATGGGGAGGTGGGGGAGGGGCACCAAATGCTGAGTGCATGCATGCCACTGTCAACATGATTTACATTATGATGTGAGACTATAATGCACCAATAAAAGCACATTAATAAAAAATAATAAAGTATAAACCCCTTCATTTAACAGATAAAAAAAATCCGGAGCCCCAGAGAGGTAAAGCGATTCGCCTGAGGTCACACAGTTGGCTGATGAGCTAGTAGTAGATTCCAGGTATCCCCACCTCAAATCTCACCTAGCTGCATGGACAGATGTGAATTGGAGGATTTGCATTGGAAATGAGACAAAATTATCCATGATAAATTTAGAAAAATTCTCTATGGGTTTTTTTATCTGTTGGTGTCAGAGGGTCAGGGCGTGACTTGGTGCAGGACAAAAGATTGCTTTGGGCTTTAGGAAATTTCAGTTCCATGCCTAGCTATGAACACATACAGAGTACAGCTAAAAACAATGTATCCAGGTATTTGCTTAAAACACTATGATATTTTAATAGCACCATTATCTCATTCCATTCTTGAAACAGCCCTCTGCATTGTGCCCAAAGGGTCTCCTTATCCCTGTCTTTTAATTTTTTTTTTTTTTGCAGTACTGGGGATTGAACCCAGGGGCACTCTACCTCCAGGCTATACCCCCAGCCCTATTTTTTATTCTTTATTTTGAAACAGGGTCTCACTAAGTTGCAGAGGGCCTCACGAAGTAGCTGAGGCTGGCCGCGAACCTGAAACCTGAGATCCTCCTGTCTCAGCCTCCCAAGTACTGGGATTACAAGCGGGCGGCACCATACCCAGCTCTTATCCCTGTCTTGAAGATGAGCAAAGCAGGGCACAGAAAGTCACATAGCAGGTGGAGTGATAAGCTCAGTGTTAGGACTCCTGAATGCTCCTGTGCTGTGCTCCCCCTTGACACTAGGTATGCAAAGAGTGTGGGCCAAGAGTGGTTAACCAAGAGTCTCGTTTGATTATTTTACAGATGCATTGTGAGAGGTTTCTATGTATCCTGAGAATAATCGGAACCACACTTTTTGGAGTCTCTCTCCTCCTTGGAATCACAGCTGCTTATATCGTTGGCTACCAATTTATCCAAACGGATAATTACTATTTCTCTTTTGGACTGTACGGTGCCTTTTTAGCATCACACCTCATCATCCAAAGCCTGTTTGCCTTTTTGGAGCACCGAAAGATGAAAAAATCCCTAGAAACCCCCATTAAACTGAACAAGACGGTCGCTCTTTGCATCGCTGCATATCAAGAAGATCCAGACTACTTAAGGAAATGTTTGCAATCTGTGAAAAGACTAACCTACCCTGGGATTAAAGTTGTCATGGTCATCGATGGGAACTCGGACGATGACCTTTACATGATGGACATCTTCAGTGAAGTCATGGGCAGGGACAAGTCCGCCACTTACATCTGGAAGAACAACTTCCACGAAAAGGGACCTGGGGAGACAGACGAGTCACACAAAGAAAGCTCACAACATGTAACACAGTTGGTCTTGTCCAACAAAAGCATCTGCATTATGCAAAAATGGGGAGGAAAAAGAGAAGTCATGTATACGGCCTTCAGAGCGCTGGGGAGAAGTGTGGATTATGTACAGGTAGGTTTCCAGATTCCTGCCAGGGCAAACATACATTTAAATAAAGCAGCTTTTGTGTCTCTCCAGGCGTATGCTATAGCCCATCCTTGTCCTTCCGAACACAGTACTTCTTTCAGTGCATTCAAAAACAGCAGGACTGTTGAAAGCACATTTCGAAAGACAGAAAAAAAAAAGCCTTGTAAAACCGTTAAGACTATCTATGAAAATGCTTAACGTGCACCATGTTATTGGTTGGCGATCAAGATCATTTTGACGGGACGCCCTTCCTTCCCTTCTCTCCCCCTCCCTTACCCACTCTGTCCCCTTGTTTCTGCCAAGTCAAATCCAACGTCATTTTCCACACTCTTAAAAAAAAAAAATCCCTAGCTCTGCAAGAAAATAGTGTCTGCCTGAGCAGAAGGGATTTGAGAATATCTGCAGGCTGAAGGGAAGGCTCTAAAATGTTTTACATGTAGACTGGGCAAAATGGGGTGGGGAGAATGATTTTTGATTTAAAAGAGCAATGAGTTCAAAATTGAATAAGAAAGAAAGAAAAGAAAAATGAAAACAGCTACCAGAAAAAAAAGATTTTAGAGAAAAACCAAAGTAATGTTTATTTCACTCCCCAAACAGCATTACCTCACTCACTCCAGCCTGACCTTTGAAAACATTTGCGATGATGTTTGCTTGCATGAAGGTTAGGCAGGCTGTGTCTCTCATTAATTCCCTGACAGCTCACTACAGGGTTTCTCTTGTCCCAGTTCTCACGAGGCTTTCTTCTTTAGAACATGAGTAGGATCCCTGGGAGTTTTCTAATTGTAATTTTCTGCAGATTCTGTAGTTAGATTATGGCCATGAGGGTATCAAGAAGGGAGAAATATCACTGGTTTAGGAAATCCAGTGGAACGCTTTCCTTCTCTTAAAAATACAATCCAAGCCAGGCATGGTGGCACACGCTTGTAATCCCAGTACTTGGGAGGCTGAGACAAGAGGAGCGCAGGTTCGCGGCCAGCCTCAGCTACTTGGTGAGGTCCTTCGCAACTTAGTGAGACCCTGTCTCAAAAACAAAGAATAAAAAATGGGCTGGGGGTGTAGCTCAGAGGTAGAAGGCCCCTAGGTTCAATCCCCAGTACTGCAAAAAAAAAAAATATACAATCTGAGTTTTTGGAAGGCCCATCTTATTTTTTAGGGGCCTTTATTATAGCCACAAAGTTGTGACATTAGGTCTCAAGGTAGTGAGATGGGAATGAGCACTGACTATTTAGAGTCAACTGACTAAGGCTTTAGAGTCAACTGACTAATGCTCTCATCACAGGTATTATTAGCAGGTTGACCCTGAGCAAGACCACCCCCTAAGCCTCTGCTTACTGGATAGAACAAACTAGTCTTACAAGAGGCTTGAAATAATTTTGTCAAACAGCGTATACCAAGTGCTGAGCAAAAGTTGTTTATGATATTAATATGATTAAAGCTTTTACTGTTAATGTTTTTATTTATCATATTATCTAGTCCATACTAAAACATTATAGTATCTGCTATTTGTAACCACAGGATCAATTGCAGTTAATATCTGAAGTTTTGAGGTGTTTCTTCATTGATACCCCGCTACATATTAATTTCACTTCTAGGGAGTTGGCAGAATTTCTCTCTCAAATTTCTTCAAACTTCTCAAGGGTAGAACTTATACAGTTCAAGTAGCATTAGCTATTTTGAGACATTTGGTATCTACATAGTGCAACTTTGAGCCTAGATGAGAAGATGGTAGGATATTCTTAAAGGAAGTCATGCCAGGGAAATGTAGAAAATACAAAGAATGACGCTCTCAGCCTAAAATGAGAAAACATCTGTTCTGATATTTTGTCTTTAATTCTAGTTAAAACAACAGCTACATTTGTCAGTCCTAATCAGGACATCTTTGTGTGGGTTTTTTTTTCTTTATTTCTTTCTTGTAACTTACTCCTCCCACACCCCCTTCTCTCATCCTCTTTTTGTTTTGAGTTTTGTTTGTATCCTTGACAACTTGACACTATGCCTGTCCAGGAAAAAAGGAATACAAACTATGAAAGGTTAGAGTAGGCTTCCTGCTGGAGCCCTAATGGGGCTTGAGGACTGTCCTTCCTCCATGCTGAAGAGTCCAGATAGACTGACCCTGGCAGCTGGTGTCAACTAGGCCCCGTGCCTCCTGGGACTCTCAGCCAGTTCCAGCAATCAAACAAGGGCAAAATTGGTTGAGTATCCTGAACCTGGTCATTCCATTCTGCTACTCATCATCAAACCCGCTGATATTTAACCATGCTTGGCCTATAAAAATGGCAATCGTATAAGAGTCAAACTAAAAACTGAACTCTCTGGTCCTCTATTCTGAATAGCCCAGGCTGCAGGAACTGGGAAGCAGAAGCCCCAGAAGGACAAAAGGGAAGGACCTGAGGGTGTCATGTCCCCTACTGAGCGTTCTTGGTGATGGAACTTGGCATGTAGGCAGGCGGGGGAGGGAAGAAGGAAGCCGAGTTCAGGTGGTAATACCCAAGAGAAATTGGGGGGCTGGGGAAGACACTGATGGCCCGCTCGCTCACATACTTGCTGGAGAACACTGCTCAGCAGTGCAGAGAGATGGCCAGCAAGACTGGCTTCCAGTCACAGCAGCTGGGTTCTCAGCACTCATCAGCACGCTTTTCAGTTGATTTTGAATGTCTTCCGTATTGCTCTCATGACCTATTATTTCATACCTTCACCATGCTCCAAATTCTATCCAAACTCCTCCCTGCTTAACTACTAACAGATGACCTCGCCTCTGACTAAGGAGAAAAGAAAAACTCCTGGTTCTCAGTGCTTCTGAGACCATCCTTTCTTCTGCTTATCCTATTTTTCAATTGTACTCAACCCGACTTTGTGCCTCGGGGTTCTCCTTTCTACCTATCCTCCTGGGATCTCTAGATCTTTTCCTCTGGTCTGCTCAGGAACAAGGCTTTATCAATTACACTCGTTCCATCTGTCTATCTCAGTTTTCATCTGCAGTCTTCTACTGACTACTGTTCCAGCCTGGTAGCTACTCAGATCACTAAGGGACATTCTAGTCCACGAGGAATCCAGTGTGACAGCACATTTACCTAATGACACTGGTGGCCACTTTGAGAAGTAGAGAAGAAAGAAAAACAGAATAAGAAATAACAGTGAGAAGTGAAGATGAAGGGGATGCCAAATAAACAGGAGGATGAGGAAGATTTCTGAAATTCAGAATATATTTTCCAGAGAAACTTCTTTTTCGATAAAAGATACTGACCTGACTAGATGTGGCTTAAGGCAGGGCAAACGCCTCTTTAGAATAGTGCTTCTATTGGCTTTTCTACTTATTAGAGTAGCTCATGTTTATAGTAGCATGTTTTAAAAATATAAAAAAGCAGCCGGGCGTGGTGGCTCATGCTTGTAATCCCAGTACTTGGGAGGCTGAGACAGGAGGAACCGGGTTCGCAGCCAGCCTCAGCTACTTAGTGAGGCCCTCCACAACTTAGTGAGACCCTGTTTCAACATAAAGAGTAAAAAATAGGGCTGAGGGTATAGCTCGGAGGTCGAATGCCCCTGGTTCCAATCCCTGGTACAGCCAAAAAAATAAATAAATAAAAAATAAATAAACAAAAAAGCCCAATGAGCAAGATTAAAATGATCTGTAGCAAATACACCACCAGTGGACAAGTGCTTTCCAGTGTATAACCTCATGTTTTCCTTTATTTTAAAAATGATTTGGGATTATATTTATATTCCATGCCATTTTTATAGAACATCAGAAGACAAAACATACTTTGATGTCTAGATTATATACTTGTTTTATGCATATCTCTTATTATCAAATATGCAAACATGCATATTACGCTGGGCATGGTGGCGCATGCTTGTAATCCTAGTACTTGGGAGGCTGAGACTGGGGGATCGCAGGTTCATGGCCAGCCTCAGCTACTTAGCATGGTCTGGTGGGGTTTTGCATACACATATAGAGTGGTGAAAAATTTGAGTCACCCAGTGCTGCATGTCCCAGCTGAGGTCAAGCCAAGGGATGCTTGACTTCTTGTGCCAGCCTTTATAGTGTGAACAGTTATCCTCTTCATAGACTATTGGGCGCCATGTGTTTCACATTTTTGTGCTTCCACTGGGTGGGGAAGCTGTTTACAGGGGTCCCCAAGTATAGTGCTGGGGTTCTGTCTAGTGTTTCTAAGCACAAGAGGGCTGTGACATGCCTTATAGGATGAGCATCTTTCAGGCATGAGTTGTGCTGAGTCCAATGTTAACGAATCAACAATATGTGTTAATTAAGGTATATTGAAAAAGAAGCAAAACCAAGACAAGGCTATGTATTGATCAGCTGACCCAAATTTTGTAAGCAGAAGCTCAGAGGAACCTAACCTGTGTTTTTGCTAGAAGCACTTTTTCAGTCATCATTATTTTAGTTTTCACGACAACTCTATAGAACATAAGTTCCCTAAATAATAATAACTGTATGTAACCTTTGCCTTGTTCCTGTTCTTTATAGAAAACCTAAGAAACTGAAATGCTCTGAGGGCCAGAGTTGAGGATATTGTTTCTTTGTATTCTTCATATCAGAGGATAAAATTAAGAGCATACTGAAATAGCCACGAGGAAATCTGAATCTAAACCGAGCCCTGTTCATTTGCCATGGACCTGGCTCCAGTTGATCATCAGATGAGCGGATAGAACATATGATCTCTAAGATCCCTCCCAGTTCAGGATTCAACACAGTACTAGTCTTACTCCTCTGATCTTTATTTTACATATCATTTTACTTCTTCATTTTTTGGTGGTATGAGGCTGAACCCAGGGGTGCTCTACCACTGAGCTACACCCCCAGCCCTATTTTATATTTTGTTTTGAAACAGGGTCTTGCTGAATTGCTGAGGCTGACCTCAAACTTGCAATCCTCCTGTCTCAGCCTCCCAAGTACTGGGATGAGAGGCCTGACCCGGCTGCTCTGACCTCTTGATTTTTTTCTGGCAACATACTGAAGCTCTGCTAGAGTGAGATCCAAACAAAACCAAGGCACTTATCAGAATGATCTTTTCACTTATCAGTTACTATCATGTTTCTCACTTTATCACTTATAATCTGGTCTTTCCCCAAAAGGGCCACCATGGTGGGCTTTTCTGATTTGCTTCTTGAGAAAGAGAATTTCAAACATTTGGAGTAGGGTGCTTCCTGGCTCAAGGCTTAGAGGCGACAACATTTGTTTTTCTGCCTTAACAGGTGGCTTGTCGCTTTTGCTTTACACCTCCTATAATGTTCACTCACGTTCAAACTTTCCCAAAGGAAAAGACATCAACCAATGCCCTTTTTTTTTCACCTTAATGCTTAGAAGAGATTCTAGGTTGACTGAAGGTAGGAATTATTTTATACCAATTTGGAAATTTCATTCTAACAAGGAATGCTTATATCTTCCTACTTCCTCTTAAGAAAAATAAGAAGTGCCAGGCTGTTTAGTTGTCTATAAAGTAGAGATGTTCTGTTGTTTATATTTGAGAGCCCATACCTGTAGCCACATTACCTTCTTTTTTCTTTTTTGCGGTACCGAGGATTGAACCCAGGGGCGTTCTACCTCCGCGCTACACCCCTGGCCCTATTTTTTTTATACTTTATTTTGAAACCGGGTCTCACGAAGTTGCGGAGGGCCTCACTAGGTAGAGAGAGAGAGAGAGAGAGAGAGACAGGGAGAGAGAGAGAGAGAGAGCTGAGGCTGGCCGCGAACCTGGATCCTCCGGTCTCCGCCTCCCAAAGTACTGGGATTACTAGCGTGCGCCACCACGCCCGGCCACATTACCTTCTTAAGAGGAACTCATCCTCCCGATTCCCCCATCCCTTTCCCCAAAGAAAGATTATTTTAGTTTTGAGTGCATCCTTTTCTTCTGGAATGGTTTTACTTATTAATTTCAAAGGGTCTTTAAAGCTCTAAAATTTTTTAGATTTCATGATTTTGTATTTGCTGCTTAATTTCAGGCTGGTAAGCATAACTGTATGCTTATATATAAATTCCGTTTGCCTAGAGTCCAAATCAATATTTAAAAAATAAAGCTGTGCTGGGCGTGGTGGCCCCCCGCAACTTTGTGAGACCCGGTTTCAAAATAGAAGTATAAAAAATAGGGCCGGGGGCGTAGCGCGGAGGTAGAACGCTGCTGCATTCAATCCCCGGTACCGCAAATAAATAAATAAATAAATAAATAAATAAATAAATAAAATAAAACTGCATGCAATATTGATAAAGTCCCTAGAAGCTTGCGGTAATATAATTGATGACCATACACTATAAGCTATTTTTAATATTTCTGGTGCTGGGGATCAAACCCAGGGCCTTACACATGCTAAACAGGCCCTCAACCATTGAGATATACCCCCAGCTCTATTATGAACCTTTGATTGACCTTTTTTGGCTATCTGAGAAATTTTTAATTATGTGAAATATTCTATTTTTATAAAGGTTATTTTCATCCTTGTTTTTTGATTTTCCCCTATATCCTGCATTATATCATCCCACAAAAATTACCAGCCACCTGTTACTCTTTTCCACCAGACAATGCAGTTCTCAGAGTCTAGATTTTAAAACTAAGTTTTTCATCTACATTTATATACTTTCCAAGAAAAGAACATATTCCTGCTTTAAGAAGTACCATATACTTAAGTTCAGTGTAATGAAGAGATGTCAAGTCAAGATGCAACATACACTATTTCAATGGGTTTTGGGTCCACACTTTGCCACATGATGAGCTTTTGTAACCTTACACCCCAACAGTAGTACTTTCTAGGTCAGGAATGAATCATAATCAACTGTAAACCACTCTGTAATTATTTTATATTTCCCTAATTAACAACCTAATCTAAGAACTTTTACATTGCTCTAGAATTGAACTTTTTGGTTTAAATTTGTTGGGTATGGGCTAAGGCATTGGTTTCCCTCTCTCTGAGTGAGTCATAGCTTATTTACAGTAATTATAACAAAGCCCCCTTCTCTCTTTGGACTAGTATCATGAACTTGTGCATTTATTTGGTTTTGGTTTATCACTTCTTAGTATGTGTGATTTGCATTTATTGAGCACTTAGGATGAGCTAGCCAGTGTTAAGTGACCTATATACATTATCTCATTAATGACCATAACCAAAGACCAATGAGACAGGAGGATTGCAGGTTAGTGTGGTCCTGTTTCAAAATAAAAAGTAAAATAGGGTTGAGAGTGGAGCTCAGAGGTAGAATGCCCCTGGGTTCAATCCCCAGCACCAAAAAGAAAAAGAAAAAGCGAGTCCAAGTTTACATAAGTGGTAAATGGGGCTTGGGAATCAAATCTATTAGCTTCCCAAGGCTTCCTGTAGTGTTTTCTTCTTATTATTTTTTTTTTTTTGGCGATATCGGGGATTGAACCCAGGGGCATTCTACCTCTGAGCTACACCCCCAGCCCTATTTTTTTATTCTTTATTTTGAAACAGGGTCTCACTAAGTTGCGGAGGGCCTCACTAAGTAGCTGAGGCTGGCCTCGAACCTGCAATCCTGTCTCAGCCTCCCAAGTACTAGGATTACAAGCGTGGGCCACCACACCCAGCTCTCATATGTTCCTTGTAGTAGTGCATTTATTCTGGTGTCCTCAGGAGTTCAGGGAGAGTGCTCATCTTGTGTTTCCTGGTAAGTAACTGAGAATGTTTTTGTTCTGGCCCTTATCCCTTTTCATTAGAGAAATTGATTGGGACGGGGTAGCAGGGTTTCCACACACTTTGTGGTTAAGTTGTGGCAGAGACCAAGAGCAAATTTCACACACTGTAGAAATGGGCTCATTGGGCCAAGGTTAAGATGAAGGGTCAAGGTTAAGATGAAGGATCAAAATTAAGATAAAGGGTCAGAGTTAAGAAAGGACTGAGACTTATAAACAGGAAAAGGGTAAAGCCAGTACCCTCAGAAGGGGTCTTGATTTATTTTCAACCTGTTTCCTCACTGAAGGCAGCCAGAGCAATTAAGATTTCCTCTTGCTGTGTTGGCTTTGAATGCCCTTTGAAGTGGAAAGAGAGGGGGAGAGGAAGATCTATCAATCAAGCCGAAAGGAAAGATGTTAAAAAAACAAAATGAAACATGAAGACTTGGGTCTTAGAATTTGAAAGGCATTCGGTAGAACCAATGATATTTCTGGTGATTTTTTTATCACTGAAAAATCATTTTATTTGTTTATTTTTGGGTGTTTGGAATGACATAAACATACATGCACAACAGAGAATATCTTATTTAGATTGCTGTGAGGTAGATTAACTTTTAAGATAGTGAGGTCATTTGGAATGGACAGGAATGCTATAGAGGGTTCCAGATAAATTTCAATTTACTCCTGTGATGAAAAATTCTATGGAATCAATTCCATGGTCCTGTTAGTGATTCTCTCTTGAGCCATCTGTTTGTGGTAATGATTACCATGACCCTTTAGGTTTGAGTTTACTTCAGGAGTAATGGTTTAAGCAATTTGGAGTGTGGCCATCTGACGGGTTCACAGCAACACAAGGAACCTGGGTCATCATCCGGGAAGATCACTGGAGGTTCTCAACTCTCTTCATAGTCCCCAATCACTTATTATATTTCTCCTGCCAAAAATAAGAGCTATTATTTATTTATTTATTTATTTATTCACGTGAGGGATTGAATCCAGGGTCATTCTACCTCCGAGGCACACCCTAGCCTTTCTTATTTTTTCTTTCTTTTTTTGATTTTGAAACAGGGTCTCACTAAGTTGCTGCGGCTGGCCTTGAACCCATGATCCTCCTGCCTCAGCCTCCCAAGCACTGGGATTATAGATGTGTGCCACCACGCCCAGCTAAGAGTTATTACTTTACATGCATGTCATAGTTCTCTATAGTCCTTTGTAACTCACAAAGTATTTTTATAGGCTGTGTAATCTCACTAACATACTCTGATGGTGGCAAATGGCTTGTTCAAGGTCATAGAATAGTAAATTACAGGGTATAATATTTTAATATAGGCTTCTTGATTCTGTGGGTATTTCCTCTTAACACAGGCAATATCTTGGCTAAAAATACCTATATGATAGTTTACTTATATTCTATGCTTTATGTAGTCACTGCTCTTTAAAGCACAAGGAAATGGTAGGCAACTTTAAAAAACCTACTGTAATTAAAATTGGAGCTTAAAACATCAATCTCAATGTCGCTGTTATTTTTTTTGTAATTTTTGTGGTTCCGGGTATTGATCCCAGGGATGCTCTATTGCTGAGCTACATCCTCAGCCCTTTTAATTTTTATTCTGAGACAGGATCTAAGTTGCTGAGGCTGGCCTCAAACTTGCATTCCTCCGGCCTCAGCCTCCTGAGCAGCTGGGAGTACAGACAGGTCCCACTGCAACTGGCTAAAGCTGAATTCTTTACCTCCAAATAAGTAAATGTCATTATGTCTCTGAATACACATGCTTTTCCCGACTGGCAAAGACTGGCTTTCTAGTTGGCATTTAATCACCAAACAGCATCCAGAAATAGAAACTCTTTAAAAACTCTTGACTCCCTATATAACACATTCCTTCCCAAGAGATTTCTGAGAGCTGTCCCTTCTGATACAGTAAACTCCCCATATGAACAGTCTCTCTCAGAGAACTTCTGGCACTTTGCTTTTGGAAATTGGGAGGGGCCACGGCCAATTTAAATACACAGAACCTCAGAAGTTTGGTTCAAGTGTAGTATTTGAAAGAGGCAGTTCCCCTGGCTGGCTTGTCCTCACAGGCAGGCAAGCAAGCGGAGTTATTTGAACATTAATTCTGGATGGCTCCTTTCCTGTTGTTTTTAGTCTTATTTTAGCTCTCTGGTTTTACCTTTCCCGGCTTGAGTCAACAGAGGTGGGTGTGGCCATGAACGAGGGGATGCTGGATTCTCAGGGAGGGCCCAGCTTCTGAGCTCACCTCTCTCTACCCCCTTGCCAGCCTTCTGCCCGGTTTGAAGACATATGCAAACGAGTGGTAGAAGAAGCCAGGGAGAGGCAAAACACGGCTTTCAGATGACGTGGTAGGTTCCCGAGGCTTGGGATGTTTGCATTCAAAACCAAGTGTTAGTAAAGTCCTGTGTTCTAGAATGAAAAACCATGCCTGTCTTCTGCAGTTTTCCTCCTTAAAATAGATGAGGCTGTGCTGATCCTAAATGCAATACCAAGAAAATACAAATAGGCTTTTATTTTATTTATTTATTTATTCATGGTACTGGGGATTGAACCCAGGGGCATTTTACCTCCAAGCTGCACCCCCAGCCCTATTTTTTATTCTTTATTCTGAAACAGGGTCTCACTAAGTTGCAGAGGGCCTCACTAAGTAGCTGAGGCTGGCCGCGAACCTATGATCCTCCGGTTTCAGCCTCCCAAGTACTGGGATTACAAGCGTGCGCCACCACGCTCGGCTTTCATTCATTGTTCTGATGGAGATGTCAAACTGGTTCATCCCATGCCAGCTCTGATCAATTTATATTTGTTAGGGCCTTGGCGCATTCAGCAGAGAAGAATATAATACTCAGTTAGTAAATGTTGCAGGGACACTATCTTAATTCATTTTCTGTTGCTATCACAGAATACCTGAGGCTAGACAATTTATTGTAAGGTTGCAGGTCTGAGTGTTCGGAGAAATGAGAGACCAATCCCACCAATCGATAATGCAAAAGCAAAGGAACTTTATTAGCTAGCTCGAGCTAGGGTCCAAGTCTCATCCAGCACAGTGGAGTATTGACCTCAGACCCCGAGCTCTAGATTACTCAAGCTTTTATACATTTTGGTTACATATACAGTTGGCAACAGTTAGGGATATTTGGGGTTCACTGATTGGCTCGTCACACCTAAGGAAGTTAGAGACTTTCCACCATTGTTCTGATAGGCCCCACCAAGCGGTGGTTTCCGTGAGAACATCTCTTGGAACTATTGGTTTAGGCCCCACCATTGTTCTGATAGGCCCCACTGAGCAGTGGTTTCCGTGAGAACGTCTCTTGGAACTGCTGATTTAGTTTCTGGGAAACAGAAACGTAGGCCTAGCCTAGTTCCTTCAGAAGCACAGCCTGTCATGGCTGTTCTTCGGCCTCACATTATAAAGAAAAGAAGTACATTTGGCTCACAGTTCCGGTGACCAGGAAGTCTAAGGACAAGGCGATAGCTTCTGGCAAGGACTTACATACTGTATCACAACATGCTAGAAGAGCAGAAAGCCAACCAGGAGAGTGTGCAAGAGAGACACAAGAGGGGCACCCTTGCTTTGTAACAACTTGCTCTCACAGTAACTAATCCAGTTCTTTTTTTTTTTTTTGAGGTACTGGGGATGGAACCCAGGGGCATTCTACCTCTGAGCTATACCCCCAGCCCTATTTTTTATTCTTTAATTTGAAACAGGGTCTCACTAAGTTGCGGAGGGCCTCACTAAGTAGCTGAGGCTGGCTGTGAACCTGGATCCTCCTGTCTCAGCCTCCCAAGTACTGGGATTCCAAGCGTGCACCACCACGCCCTGCTGTAATCCAGTTCTGAAAGCACAAGTGCTCACTGACTCCCTCTAGGATCAACCCAGTCCCGAGTCGTTCATTCCTGAGGACTCTAAAGGTCCCACCACCTCACAACACGGTTACATTGGGAATTGAATCCTGCTTCAATATGAGTTTTCAAGGGAACAACTCATAGAAGATGGGGAGATGGGGACACATCTTTCCTAGTTCTGGTTTTCTCTGACGGTATGGAGGCAGCTCTATCCACAGGTGTAACTCACCTGACCGTTGCCACCTGACTTGTTCTTTTCCTCAGAGAAGAGTAGTGACTTAATCTGACTGGTGAGTGTGGAAGGGGTGATGGGCAGCCCAGCTTCTCCCCCTAGCTTCTGGGAGTAGGCTACTCCAAGATGCAGGAATTGATCAGGTACTTATTGGGGATTGAACCCAGGGTCATTCAACCTCTGATCGATACCCCCCAGCCCAATTTTATTATATTTACTTTGAAACAGGGTCTTGCTAAGTTGCTGAGGGCCTTGCTAAGTTGCCATGACTAGCTGTGAACCTGCAATCCTCCTGCCTCAGCCTCTCAAGTGCTGGGATTGCAGGTACGAGCCACCACACCCGACAGTCATATTCTTTTAAAGGGGCATATACTGTATCTGCAGACCAATTCCACTGAGCTATTGTCTGGGACTAAGTCCAATACTGACGAACAGAATTATGAAACTCACCTCTTCACATATATAAACTTTATTCTTAATGTCAGTTTTTAAATTATACAAGTGATATTTTGGTTTATTTTATCTGTTTTATTCTTTTTGATGTTTTGGTTGATTTAGAAATCAGTCTGGTAAGAAAAGTACTATTTACAACCCTTCCCACTTTGGCCTCGGATAGAAATGTCTATTGGGGTGCACAGATAGAGAGGAAATCCAATTATTTTCTTGAAGTTGTCATTGGTTCGGTTTCAACATTGCTTTCTTTTTTCTGATCCTTGGGGATCGAACCCAGGGGCATTCTACCTCCTACCTGCACCCTCAGACCTTTTTATTTATTTATTTTTTAAACAGGGTCTTGCTAACTTGCTAAGGCTGGCCATGGTCACGAACCTGCAATCCTCCTGTCTCTCAGAGCCTCCCAAGTCCTGGGATTACAAGCGTTGGGTCACCTCACCTGACTAACAGTGCTTTTTCGTTTGTTTGTGTTTTAAAACCCATGCAAAGATTGTTTTTAAGAATAACAGTTTTGCTTAGAATGACTTCAGGTGACTTACATCTGCTTTTAGACACTAAGTACTACAAGAACAATTAATACTTTGGAATAAAAAGGTGTTCTGAAGATCATGATAGTTCTCTTCCTTATGCAATGCCATTTACTAAGCCCAGGTCATATGGACATTTTGCATCAGAACTACACAATCACCCAGAGGAAAATTGTTCTCCTGTCTTTTTGCTTTTGCAGTCCTGGGGATTGAACTCAGACTCTCACAGATGCTAGGCAAGAGCTCTATGACTGAGCTACATCCCTACCCCTTTTTACTTTATTCTGAGACAGGGTCTCACTAAATTACCCAGGTTGTCCTAGAACTTGTGATCTTTCTGCTTCCGCCTACCAAGTAACTGGGGTTACAGGTATGTACCACAATGCCTGGCTTCTGTCTTTTATTCACCATATTAAAATGGCGGAGGTGATCCTTGCTAAATATGTCTTTCTTTCAGTACTGCTAGAGAATGTCTTATTATTCAGACCCAAAGGAAAAGTTGCTTATAAGCCTTATTTGCAGCAAATAACAAAAAAGACATCCAGGCTGACCAACCATCTCAGTTTGCTAGGACCGGGGGTGTTACCTAGGACCAGGGGTGTTACCTGGGACCTGAGACTTTCACTGCTAAAATTTGGCACATCCCTGGTGAACTGAGACAAGCTGGTTAGCCTAAAAATCATACACAACATGTCATTTTAGCTCTTCTACCTAGCAATGGCCTTATCTTAAATGTTGACCTTGCTGAAATAAACTCTTTGTATCATTGACAGTATGTCAATCCTGCCATTCCTGCAATACTTGCTTACTGAGGCCACGTGACAGTAAGGCTGAGGACATCGTATGTATACCCAACTTCAGCTGATGTGCATTCAGAATCCTTTCTTTTCTTTGATTTGTTTTCTATTTTATTTTTTTACAGGTGTGTGATTCAGATACTATGCTTGACCCTGCCTCATCGGTGGAGATGGTGAAAGTTCTAGAAGAAGACCCCATGGTTGGAGGTGTTGGGGGAGATGTCCAGGTGCATATGGCTTCATTTCTTTGTGGAGACACTTTTATTTTATTTTATTTCTGTGGTACTGGGAATTGAACCCAGGGGCATTCTACCTCTGAGCTACACCTCCAGCCCTATTTTATTTTGAAACGGAGTCCCACAAGGTTGATGAGAGACTCACTACTTTCTGAGGCTGTCCTCGAACCTGCGAATCTCCTGTTTCAGCCTCCCAAGTACTGGGATTACAGGAGTGTGCCACCATTCCTGGCTCTTTTTTTTTTTCATGCTCTTGTGAGTTGTTCAGTCTAGTTGTTTGAACCTGTACTGGGAAAGCTATTTCAATTTTTTTCTTGTTTTGGTACTGGGGATTGAATCCAAGGGCATTCCACCTCTGAGCTATACCACTAGCCCTTTTTATTTTTTATTTATTATTGTTATTATTTTTGTTTTTGTTTTTTGGTATTGGAGATTGAACCCAGGGGCATTCTACCTCCGAGCTACACCCCCAGCCCTATTTTACTTTTATTGCGGAACAGGATCCCACTAGGTTGATGAGAGTCTCACTACTTGTTGAGTCTGTCCTCAAACCTGCGATCCTCCTGTCTCCGCCTCCCAAGTACTGGGATTACAGTCATGCACCACTACACCTGGCATGGAAACACTTTTAAAAACACTTATTCAATGATCCATTGAGCATATATTTATTACACATCAACTCTGCCAGGTATTATTCTTAGTGCTGGTGACGCCTAAGGATGGGCCTTTGGTCCATTTCACTGCTTCTTTTCTTATGTAAAGTGAAATAATTCATGCTTCCTTTGTTTAGTCTTGGGGTGTCACCCATGGCAATAGTGGCTGATAAATTATATACAACATAACACAAATGTATAATGATTTCTGCCATATATCCTTGGGCCACAATTGCCACAATTTAAGGTTCAGTATTCTGCTAAAACCTAAGGTTGGGGTGCTTTTAGTTATAAGCAAAAATGGAAGTATGGTAGGGAATGGATTATAGATCTTACACCTTTGCATTTGAAAGCTGGCCAATATGAGGTTGGTTAAAAATACAAACTGGCAAAAAAAAAAAAAAGGGAGACAAGAGAAATGGCAACTCAAATGTATACAGTAAGAAAGGTAAAAAAGGAATAAGTGGGCTTTCTGATATGACCAGTTATCAATAGAGAAACAATTAATGAAACAAGTATTAATGAAGGCAACTTCCAAGTTGCTATGGGATGGAAAATTGAGTATATGAAAATATGTGAATATCCAAATGAGAGTCCTTTGAAAACATTGGTAGCAAAAGATGAGAAACACTTTTGCTAGCTACCAATTGAAACAATTGAAAAAATACAATTTGCCTTAAAATTTAGATTTTTTTTGTTGCTATAAGACCCATTTTGTATATACATGTTAATAGTGAAAGCAAAAAATTGCTTTAGGAAGAACAAAGAAATAGACTAGTGATAAAAAGAAGCGTGCAAAATTCAAATGAAAACTAACAGAAGTGAGACCGAAAAGAGAATTTAGAAATATTGCCAAGAAAATGTTTATAATTTTCAGTAACCTTTATATAGTGCATTATTTCAGGATTCACATTTTGTGGGGAGGCCAGAGCAAATTCTTTTATCATTGGCATTACAAAAAAGTGCAAAGAATAGAGAAGGACAATTAACAGTCAAGGATTGGATAGATTGGAAGTTAACCAGAATAAGAGGAACCAGAACTTTGAAAACTTTAATCTGGGGCGGTAGGAAAGAAAGCGTGGGAGAAGAATTTGGGGACTGGGAATTAAACCTAGAATAAACTCAATATTATGTCACAATAGCTAGAACAAAAATAAAAATATAACAAAAAGAAGGCAAGAATAATGAAATTGAAAAAATACTCACCGTCAAAGAATCCCAACACACACACACACACACACACACACACACCTAATCAAATGAATCTAGCAATACAGATTTCAGAGAAGACAAAATATAACCATGTCAAGCCATATGTGGTGGTGCCCACCTGCAATTCTAGTACTTGGGAGGCTGAAACCGGAGGATCGCAGGTTCGAGGACAGCCTCAGCAACATAGTGAGACTCTCACCAACCTAGTGAGACCATTTGAAAACAAAACAGAACAAGAAAGGGCTGGATCTGTAGCTTGGAGGTAGACTGCCCCTGGGCTCAATCCCCAGTACCATAAAAGTATTATATATATAATATATATATAATTATACTTATTATATTTATAATTATAATTATATATATTATGTATATTATATCCATGGAAATATATATATATTTCTAATATATAAAAAATATATATATATTTCTATGTCAAAAAGAGTAAGGAAGCACAAATGGGGGATAGAATAACAAATCTCATGCTAGATAGTAATCTCAGGATAGTTCAGGTTTTCTTGGTGTTTTTAGCTAAAGCTCACCTTTATCTGTTTTCCTTCTTGCAGATATTGAACAAGTACGATTCCTGGATCTCCTTCCTCAGCAGCGTGAGATATTGGATGGCTTTTAACATCGAACGGGCCTGTCAGTCGTATTTCGGGTGTGTCCAGTGCATCAGTGGACCTCTGGGAATGTACAGAAACTCCTTGCTACACGAGTTTGTGGAAGACTGGTACAATCAGGAATTTATGGGCAACCAATGTAGTTTTGGAGATGACAGGCATCTAACGAACCGGGTGCTGAGTCTGGGCTATGCAACAAAATACACGGCTCGATCCAAGTGCCTTACCGAGACACCTATAGAATATCTCAGATGGTTAAACCAGCAGACCCGCTGGAGCAAGTCCTACTTCAGAGAGTGGCTGTACAATGCAATGTGGTTTCACAAACATCACTTGTGGATGACCTATGAAGCGGTTATCACTGGTTTCTTTCCTTTCTTTCTCATCGCCACAGTAATCCAGCTCTTCTACCGGGGTAAAATTTGGAACATCCTCCTCTTCTTGTTAACTGTCCAGCTAGTAGGTCTCATAAAATCATCTTTTGCCAGCTGCCTTAGAGGAAATATCGTCATGGTCTTTATGTCTCTCTACTCAGTGTTATACATGTCCAGTTTACTTCCCGCCAAGATGTTTGCAATTGCAACGATAAACAAAGCTGGGTGGGGCACCTCTGGAAGGAAAACCATTGTTGTCAATTTCATAGGACTCATTCCAGTATCGGTTTGGTTTACAATCCTCCTGGGTGGTGTGATTTTCACCATTTATAAGGAATCTAAGAAGCCATTCTCAGAATCCAAACAGACAGTTCTGATTGTTGGAACATTGCTGTACGCATGCTATTGGGTCATGCTTTTGACGCTGTACGTGGTTCTCATCAATAAGTGTGGCAGGCGGAAGAAGGGACAACAGTATGACATGGTGCTTGACGTATGATCTCACGTTGATGCTTGCAGTCGCACACGCAGACACACACAGCACCTTCGTTCCTCTGGGGGCTGTACAGTATTGTGGCATGGGATAATGCCACCAAAGGAGACAAATCACTGCTGCTGGGACTTGAACAAAGACGTTTCTATGGGTTTATTTTGATTCTGCCAAAGTAAAACGATACATCAATAAGAAGACACTCAGATTTAACCTGCTATTTCTATGAAAATAGGATGAATCCTTTGTTTATGCACTTTTTCCTTACTGTGCATCTGCCTGACAGTGTTTGCCCTATATACCTCACCAGCCATGCTTTATGTGGGTTATCATGAAAGAAAAGGATCGTGGAAACTCAAGGAAAAGTTCTTTCAACCTATACGACCTAACTTATGGACTGTTTTGATAGCTAATTTTTTTTTAGGAAGGATTTTTCTCTTTTAACTCTACCAAATGAAATGCCAAAGGAAACGTTAAAGGCCGTTGGCTGTGCTGTATTTTGATATAATTGTACTGTGTTTTTAAATTTTGTATGCCAATTTTTAAAACAAATTTTGCATACTCTATATTTTACTTCTCTGCCAAAATACACCTGTTCTTCCTTTTTTTTTAATAAAATAGGTTCTGAAAAAAAATTAATACTTAAAAAAATACCTGCCCAAAATGTGAAGCTTGGTTGACTGATTTTCATGATAGAAAGAATAAAATGATTCTCTCTTTCTCTCTCTCTACCTTTTAAAATTGAATAGTTTGTTTCTGTGAAAAATTTTTAAATTTTCAGTATTTTAACTTTTTATTTTGGTTTATTTTAGGAAAGGCTGATTTACCTGTCCCACTTTGTTAGTAAACATACATACTTGTGTGTGTACAAAAAGAAATCATTGAAAATCAAGGCCCAAGGAGTAGAAAAGTGCAACTTTTTCTTAAGATTAAAAAAAAAAAGAAAAAAAGAAAAGAAAAGAATACTAATCCTTGAAAAAATACACTAGGTATCCTACACTGGACAGAGCATATCAAAGGTGACTAATCTTTAGAAATTCTGGCAATACTATCCCAGGCCAAGTAAAATGGAAAGTGGAAAATTATCTGTATAATTTGGAACAACACAGTGTAGGTCCTCAAAGGTATTTTTCTGTGGCCTGAGTTCACCAAATCTTATTTAAACATTGGGCATGTTTCATTGGCTATTTCTTCAGCTTTGCCATTTCACATTACACATTAGTATGATGTTTACACGGGTGAAGTGGATTAATTATAAAGCATATAGGTTCAAAATTATCAAATTCAAGCTCCAAGTGTCCTCTTTTACTACCCAGAGAAGAC
This sequence comes from Glis glis, assembly GCA_004027185.1. Lineage (NCBI taxonomy): Eukaryota > Metazoa > Chordata > Mammalia > Rodentia > Gliridae > Glis > Glis glis. The sequence continues at coordinate 32,796 of PVJS01014311.1, forward strand.
TTTCTCCTCCTGAATTATACAGATAACGGCTTCATCTCACCTGTTCTTGGCCTCCATAAAAATGTCTACACTGTAGAAATACCATCAAGGTTCAATGAGTATACCAACAATTGGCACATACAAAAAAATCGGTGAAGTAGGCTCCGAACTTGACTGATGTAATTACTACAGGGCCTCCGTTATTTGATTTGACTTTTTACATGATTGATCTTGACTTGTAGCTGGTGCTGTGTGGGCCTGTGTTAAATAAATACAGAATCAGAATACATGGATAATTGAATGGAAGGCATTGTGGTGAAACAGGGGCATGTGTGAAACCATGTGCTCCCTGCCTTTCTGCTTCCGTTCTACGCAGACATCTCTGTTACATCTATCCTAAGAAAAAGCTGCACATTCTACCTTCTGAGTACACAAAGGGACATTCACATTCTGTATCTCAGACTCTCAATGATCGGAGAGCTTGTCGGGAACAAACACATCATGCCAATAAATGAAACTAAAACTTGAGTTTGCCTTTTTAACTATTTATGTTTTAAGTTAAGCTTTGATAACATTCAAATGTCAAATTCTCTCATTCTTATAAAAAGTTGAATTAATTGCCTGTATTTATTTTAGCAATTATTCAATGTATTTCCAGTATAGGATGTATAGTATAATTGATTTTTGTAAATAAAATATTTTTGATAAAATCATTGCCTTTTATTCTAAGGGAAGGGGGAATGTTGTTTTCCTGATTGTAATGGTATGGATTTAAGAATGGAGTATGTAGGGAAAAAATCGCGGTTAGTCAGAGATAATGTGTCATTTAATGGTACTTATATTAGGTAGGAATCTACCAAATTGGTGTGGTTTGCTAATCTGGAAAACTTAGAGACAAGGAGACTCTTTTAATATTAACTTTTGTCTCTGATCGTGTCTTTCATCCACTTCCCTTGATAGCACCCTAAATTTAGACAAAAGTTTTGTTATAGCAGAAACAAATCATAGATATGAAGAAAAATAATAAGCAAGTTTGTTCTCATGGCCTTATTTACAAATAATAACAAAACCTTAAAATAACCTAAAATTGAATAATGAGAGCAATAATTAACTGAACTATGGCATTTCCAAATAATAAAATTGTTGGCCATTAAGCACAGTGTTCTCAGAGAATATTTGAGGATGTTGGAAAAGTGTCACACTTAAAAATATATAACTATTTTGTATAGTAACATCCCAATTTTGTAAAAACAAATGTTTAAAATGATTATCTCGAATACTGGGAATTTGACCGATTTTTATTCTGTATTCATTTTTGTATTCTCAAATACCATAAACGTGTATTGCTTTTATAATCAGAAAAAGGATAATAAATATTGTTTTTTTAAAAGTGGGTTGGGACATCTAGTAGCATTTCCTGGTTTGAGGAACTTTGATGGTTAACCAGCCCAGCTTAACACTCATTCTTCAAATTCATCTCATTTTCCAATTCTTTTCATTATTTGGTTTCTGAGAATCCTTTATTGCTTTGGTACTGTTGCATTATAAACTAGAGCCACTGAGCATAATTGACATGGTAGACAAAAGATGCATTTGTGGTTCTAGTCCCAATAGTTCACTAATACATTCACTTGGTGCTCTATGAAGGGTTGGCAATCTTTTAATGCAAACAACCAGACAGTATATGTTTTAGACTTTGCTGGGCCTCTAGTCTGTCACTTGAATCCTTCTCAACTCTGTTATCTTAGCACAAAAACACCCATGAGCAATATATAACTGAATGTGTGTGTCTGTGATCTGGTAATACTTTATTTATGAACACTGAAATGTGAATTTTATATAATTTTCATACAGTACAAAATCTTCATTTCATCTCTCGCAAACATTTAAAGAAACCAAAAACTATTCTTGGTTCACCAGCATTACCAAAATCATCAATGAGCCAGATTTGTCCTGCAGGCCATACATTAACAACCCCCTGATCTTTAGGAATCTGTTGACTTATTTGTACCATGAAAGACACTGGCACACAATCCTGAGCACGTACTTTATTGTGTTAGGTACTTTCAGAAGCATGTTTTATGGATTAACTAAGTTACCATATCAGTCCCAAGGGTCCCAAGTTATGGGCATTTTACAGGTGAGGAAGCTGAGGCTTGAGAAAATTTGGTCACTTAATTTCATAAAAACAGTGAATAGTAGTGGTGGAATTTCATGTCCAGGCATCCTGACATCAAACTTTCCCTTCAAACTGCTGCTGCTTGCCATGTTGTCCACAGTCCAGCAGCATCAACAACATCTGGAAAGTTGTTAGAAATACAAATTCATGGCCCTACTCTAAACTTACTATACCAAAAGCCAGGGAATGTAATAACATTTCCTGGGACAGGCATTTGATTAGATCTGTAGGGGACTTTTACACACATTAAAGTTGGAGAGGCATTGCCCTAACCAGGATCATATATTTTCCCCCTCCAGACTGAGGGGATAGCTGTCCATTCAAATATTCGTATTCTCACATTATACTTTCCTACTTTAAGTATCATTTATGGGTGTTGGCAGATCACTGGTTTTAATTAAATTTATTATGTGCAAGTTATGGGCAAGAAATGAAGAGGTGTATTCAGCTTATAAGTAAGAGGGCTATGGTAATTATATGAAGTTTTGATGTAAAACAAAATAATATAGATATAAATAATGGCGTGGGGATATAAAAAGGAATGGAATGTAAAATTGGCTTTATAGAGACAGGCTTTAAGATAGTGTGGTATTTGAGCTGATTCTTTTTTTTTTTTTTTTGCGGTACTGGGGATGGAACCCAGGAGCATTCTACCTCCGAGCTACATCCCCAGCCCTATTTTTTATTCTTTATTTTGAAACAGGGTCTCATTAAGTTGCAGAGGGTCTCACTAAGTAGCTGAGGCTGGCTGCAAACCTGCGATCCTCCTGTCTCAGCCTCCCAAGTACTGGGATTACAAGCGTGCGCCACCACGCCCGGCTGGGCTGATTCTTTAAGGATGTACAAGCACCATTGGGAACTAAGGCCTTTCCAGTGGGGAAAAAATAATATAATTAAACTGGTAGAGGTATGGTTTTAATAGGAAGTCCTTTAAATAAAACTAACACATTTAATCAAGGTGAGAGTTGTATTTAACCAAGAAGTAGGACTTAACTATGTTAAGTAAACTTGAAGGCGGGTCATAGAAGATCATATCCAACTAGGAGAAATATTAGCATGGGACGTGTAAACTAATTTTGATAGATCATGGGACATGCAGGGATTTTTTTGACAGGGTGCTTACATTATTGCAAAGTGGGGTATGTTACAGTGGTTTGGGTTTGAACATCCTACATGAACAATTATGTTATAATTACAATTAGGTCTGAGCATACTTATGATAAACTGATATTGTTCTCCAAGTCACTTGACTGCATTTTTCATACACCTTCCCACTGGGCTTTCTGCTTCAGATTCTCAGTTAACTAATGACCTCACCTCTGCCAGCTACCCAAGCACCCTCTTCAGCCATCGCACCCTCTTCAGTCCATAGCCAGCTGGTCATGACAGCCACGTGATTCCACCATGCCATGTCCCCCCATTCACCTCCCATCCTTGTGAAGAAGTTGTCTCTTACAAAATCATCTCAAGCACCTCCTAACTACCTCTCTTTTTCCCATTTCTGGTTTATCCTATGGATTCTCTACATTTCTGTCAAAATTATTCTTCCAAGGACTCACTCTGAATACAAATGTTTAACTTGGCCTCATCATCCATAAGTATCTCATTGCATCAAGCACTAAAGACGCACTCAAGGCTGATGGGTAGCTGTGACACTCTCATCTTGCGGGCGATGCCACCTCCTGCCTTCCACAGTCTTGCTAAACTAAATACTTGCTCTCTCTTGAGCACACTTGGCACTCTGCTTGTCTCTGCTGGTATTTTCTCTCAACGTGAAGTAGATTATCACCTGTCCCTGTTCCCTGTATCTACTTGTCAGCATTCTTCTATTTTCTTCATTTTTATTAGCATCTCCTTTCCCATATACCTCAACTCAAAGGACTTTGTCTCCCTTCTTCTCTCTTACAATATTTCATTTCATCCCTGCTCTGCAGTGCCAACTGTCTTCTTCCTAGTGTTATGGAGATCGGTGTGTAGGATGACAACTGGGTAAACTAAAAGGTTTTTGAGACGAAGGCTATTCCCTCATCATTTTTTAATCCTTCCTGGTAACTAGCACAGTTATATGGTCAAGAGTACTTGACGAATAAACAAATGAATGCACAAAAGAAAAGGAAGAAAGGATGGACCCGAACAGTGAGTCCTGGGCTGATGCTGTGGTCACCAGAAAGAGTTCCTTGGCCATGTCTACCAAGTTAAGGTATTCATTCAACAAACAAGCTGGGATTTCAAAAATGGAAAATTTGCTTTGCCCATAAAGACTTCTTTGAGCATCTCTACTAAGCCATGCTCCCACCCTCCTCAGAAGCTCTTCTTGACCCTACTTTCTTCCCACCACCACCCTGTCTTGTTAACTTCTTCCTACCACCACCCATTGTGTTAACTTCTTATCCTGCCTTTTAGATTCAACACAAAGTTCAATCATCACCTCCTCAGGGAAGCCTTCCAGAACTTCCATGACCAGGTTCATTCCTTTATTATAGAATATATAGAGTGCCATAGTCATTTTTTTTTACCTCCATCTCTATTTTTCCTTGTTTAATAGCTGAAGCCAAGGTAAACTCTCAGGTGGAAGGAACTGTGTGAGATTGTATCAGCATTGCATCCCCTGGATCTTAGGAGGTAGTTTGTTATGGGATAGAAGCTCAATATAAAGTTGTGGACTGAATAAACATGTGAGGAATCAAACTCCCAATACAGGTTGGGAAAGTCAAATAAAACAGTAATTTCATAGCTTTTTAAAATTAATTAATTCATTCATTCATTGGTACTGGGGAAGGAACCCAGGGGTATTCTAGCTCCAAGTTACACCCCCAACCCTTTTTATTTTTTAAACAGGGTCTCACTAAGTTACTGAGGCTGTCCTCAAACCTGAGATCCTCTTGTCAGCCTCCCAGATACTGGGATTATAAGTTTGTGCCACCACTCCCAGTTTTTAAATACTTTTTTTGGGGGGTACTGGGGATTGAACCCAGGGGCATTCTACCTTCAAACTATACCTCCAGTCCAATTGTATTATTTTATTTTTAAACAGGGTCTTGCAAAGTTACTGAGGGTCTTGCTAAATTGCTGAGGCTGGCCTGGAACCTGCCTTAGCCTCCCAAGTACTGGAATTACAGGTGTGTGGTAGCTTTTTATTTATATATAAAAAACTCCTTCATCCTAGAGAGACATAATTTATGATATGAACAGAAGATAGACTGTAAGGTTTTAACAGCGTAGGGAAAGGAAAATCTTTGGGTAGGAAGATGTTCTTTGGTTTTGAGAAAGGTAGAGTTTTATTATTTTTAAATTTTATTTATTTATTTATTTTTGCGGTACCAGGGATTGAACCCAGGGGCATTCTACCTCTGCACTATACCCCCGGCCCTATTTTTTTTATGCTTTATTTTGAAACTGAGTCTCACGAAGTTGCGGAGGGCCTCACTAGGGAGAGAGAGAGAGAGAGAGAGAGAGAGAGCTGAGGCTGGCCGCAAACCCAGATCCTCAGGTCTCCGCCTCCCAAAGTACTGGGATTACAAGCGTGCGCCACTACGCCTGGCTAAAGGTAGAGTATTAAACTTCACTGGAATTCCTATAAGGAGGATGACCAGACCCCTCACACTAATTACATTTTTGTTGTTGTTGTTTTGTTTTGTGATACTAGTGATTGAACCCATGGGCATTCTACTTCCAAGCTACACCTCCAGCCCTTTATTTCATTTATTTATTTTTGAAACAGGGTCTCACTAAGTTGCTGAGGGCTTATATAGCTGACGCTGGCTTTGAACCTGTGATCCTTCTGTCTCAGTTTCCCAAGCACTGGGATTACAGGCCTGTACCACCACACGCCTAGCCACATTTTTAAATTTACTAATGCTTGCTAAATGCTAACTTTTCTATTTGGCTCATGACTTATGTTTTCCTTTACTATAGATTGAATAAGTATTCTTGACACATATTCCTGTGTTATCTGGTTTCCTGGAATATAAAACAGTCCTTTCATCAAACAAAGCATTTCTGATAAATCATTTTTTCTCCAAAACATAAAACATACCTGTATATTTACATATGCTTAATAATTGCAATGCCATATATGTGATGCCTTTCCTATACATGCACATCATATATATTTGTGGAGTCACCTCTGTGCATAGCTAACTCTAACTTGTTACTTAAGACTCAACTCAGTATCTCCTTCTTCAGAAATCTTCCCTAACTCAACTCACCCCACCCGTCTCCATGGCACATTTTAGTTACTCTTATCTATCTCTCTTCCACATCTAACTCTGTGTTACCACCACCTTGTGTTATATTCTGATCTTTCCCACACATGACATAGAATCTCTTAAAGATTAGGAGCTCAGTAAATGTGAGTGGGGTGATGTTAAATGTTACAGTAGGAAAAAAATATTATAGTCCAAGTCCTTGTGTATAGATAGATCCAGATCATCTCTTTGTATGATTTTGTTCATCCCTGCATTCATTTGATTTTCAACAAATATTTGTTAGGTGTCTACCATATTCTACCTTTGTGTTTGGACAAAGAATAAATGTGGATTCAGTGAGTGCTTGCGATATCTGTGCTCTAAGATGCTGAAAGATCATCCATGCAATAAAAGGATCCCATTCTCAGGCATGCCTAGGAAACACTGAATACGTTTGATTTCTGCACTGCACACATTTTCAGAAATCTTTGCTGCATGGATGTGCTTTGTGTACCTGCAAGAGAGTACTAGCACTACAGAAAGCCTCACCTTTAAATAACCATGCAGCCCTTTTCACTGGGATGTTTACTAACATCTGGATTAACATTATTATTCTGCAGATCAGAGTTGAGGCTACACTGGTATATAATTCCTGACATCACAGGTTGGATTTGTTTTCTCTCTAGATCTGGAAATACCACTCAGAGCTTAACCTTTGTGTTGTTTGAGTAATCAGCTCCAGGTGTGGAGAGCCCAGGGTAAAGGGGAGAAGCTCCCAGGTTGGCTTGGCTCAGCCTCTCACCTACAGAACCAGGCTCTTCTCAAAAGAGTTTAATTTCCCCATCTGCATTCGGAAAACTCCCCACACTGTCGCTTAGGCAAACTCATGTGTCATGTTTTAGCTGTGCCGTTCAGAGCGGTAATGAGTTTCATCCCGGTATTTGGGTAAATGTACAATTAGTGGGTTGTAATAACTTTGACATAACTTTGGCATGCATGAAAATGTTGATGGAAAAGCAGCACAATTGCTTCAGAGGCCAAGGGAAAGGCTGTGTCTGATTCTCTCTCTTGGACTGGGTCAAGTGTTGAGTCAGAAAATCAAATGCAGTCATTTTTTTTTTCATCAGGGCCGGATAGCATCACCGTGCACATGTTTACTCTCAGTATGAACAGAGGCACTGGTATGTCATTTAAGTAAACATCTCACCTCTCCAGACAATGCATGATGTGTCTCTCTTTAATTTTTTTTAATGAAGGTTTTAAGGAAATATAAACCCTGGAAGAACTATCTTTGGGAATCAAAGTTGAGGAGCTGTTTTATGAAGCTAGAAGTAGAATCATAGTAGAGAGGAAACTTAAAGGTCATTTAATCCAAACGGGCTGCCTTAAACCTTCCTGAAAGTGAGGCAAAGAGGGGAGATAGAGATAGAGAGAGAGAGAGAGA